>MU733252.1:6665-39334 GCA_026770625.1 Nicotiana glauca
CCTTTCATAGGCGAAACCTTCAGCAAGACCTTCTCACCTACTGAATACGACACATCCCGGACCTTTCAGTCCACATAACTCATCTGGCACGATTGGGCTGTGCGAAGTCTCTCCTGAATCACCTTCACCTTGTCCAATGCATCCTGGAGCAACTCTGTCCCCAACAACCTAGCCTCGCCGGGATCAAACCAACCAACTGGAGATCTATATCGTCTCCCATATAAGGCCTCATACGGCGCCATCTGAATACTAGATTGGTAGCTGTTGTTATAAGCAAACTCTGCGAGAGGCAAGTAATCAGCCCAAGAACCACCGAAATCAATAACACAGGCACGCAACATGTCCTCCAAGATCTGAATGGTACGCTCGGACTGTCCGTCCGTCTGAGGATGAAATGCAGTGCTCAACTCAACCTGTGAGCCCAACTCATGCTGAAATGTCCTCCAGAACTGCGATGTAAACTGAATACCTCTGTCTGATATAATAGAAACTGGGACCCCATGCAATCTCACATTCTCACGGATGAATATCTCTGCTAACCGCTCCGAGGAATATGTAGTACACACAGGAATGAAGTGAGCTGACTTGGTCAGCCTATCCACAATCACCCAAACTGAATCGAACTTCCTCGCTGTCTGAGGGAGACCACTAACAAAGTCCATAGCAATCCTCTCCCATTTCCACTCGGGAATATCAATACGCTGAAATACGCTGCCGGGCCTCTAATGCTCATACTTGACCTGCTGACAGTTGAGGCACCGAGCTACATGACTCACAATGTCCTTTTTCATCCTTCTCCACCAGTAATGATGTCTCAAATCCTGATACATCTTTGCGGCACCTGGATAGTTAGAATATCGCGAGCTATGGGCCTCCTCCAATATCAACTCACGAAGGCCATCTACATTGGGCACACAAATCCGGCCATGCATCCTCAACACACCATCACTATCAATAGTAACATCCCTAGCATCATCAATCTGAACTCGGTCCTTAAGGACAAGCAAGTGTGGATCATCATACTGGCGCTCACGAATGCGATCATATAAGGAAGACCGAGAAACAATGCAAGCCAACACCCTATTGGGCTCTGAAATATCCAACCTCACTAGCCGATTGGCCAACGCCTGAACATCACATGCAAAGGGTCTCTCCCCAATTGGAATATATGCCAAGCTGCCCATACTAAACGCCTTTCGGCTCAAAGCATCGGCCACTACATTGGCCTTCCCCGGATGATATAAAATGGTGATGTCATAATCCTTGAGCAACTCAAGCCACCTCCGCCGCCTCAAATTGAGATCCTTCTGTTTAAACAAGTGCTGGAGACTGCGATGATCAATATATACCTCACAGGACACGCCGTACAAATAGTGCCTCCAAATCTTCAAGGCATGAACTATGGCAGCTAACTCCAAATCATGAACAGGGTAGTTCTTCTCATGAGGCTTCAACTGACGAGAAGCATAAGCAATAACTCCACCCTCCTGCATCAATACACAACCTATCCCCACTCTCGATGCATCATAATATACGGTATATGAACCTGAAGCTGATGGCAAGACTAACACTGGAGTTGTGGTCAAAGCTGTCTTGTGCTTCTGAAAGCTCTCCTCGCACTCATCCGACCATACGAACGGTGCACCCTTCTGCGTCAACATGGTCAATGACGAAGCAATAGATGAAAATCCTTGAACAAACTGGCGATAATTCCCCGCCAAACCAAGAAAACTCCGAATCTCCGTAGCTGAGGACGGTCTAGGCCAACTCTGCACCGCCTCTATCTTCTTCGGGTCAACCTGAATACCATCACAAGACACCACATGACCCAGAAAAGCTACAGACTCAAGCCAAAACTCGCACTTGGAGAACTTCGCATACAGCTTCTCCTCCCTCAACCTCTGCAATACAACTCTCAAATATTGAGCATGCTCCTCCTGGCTACGAGAGTACACCAGGATGTCATCAATAAACACAATCACAAAGGAATCCAGATACGGCCGGAACACACTGTTCATCAAGTGCATGAACGCGGCTGGGGCATTGGTCAGCCTAAAAGACATCACAAGAAACTCATAGTGCCCATACCTCGTCCTGAAGGCTGTCTTCATAATATCAGAATCTCTAATATTCAGCTGGTGATAGCCTGAACGAAGATCAATCTTTAAGAACACCCTCGCTCCCTGGAGCTAATCAAATAAATCATCAATGCGCGGTAGAGGATACTTGTTCTTCACTGTTACCTTGTTCAGCTGTCTATAATCAATACACATCCTCATTGAGCCATCTTTCTTCTTAACAAACAACACCGGTGCACCCCACGGTGACACACTAGGGCTAATAAATCCCTTATCTAAGAGCTCCTGAAGTTGTTCTTTTAATTCCTTCAACTCAGTTGGTGCCATATGATAAGGAGGAATAGAAATGGGCTGAGTGCCCGACACCAAATCAATACCAAAATCGATATCCCTGTCCGGCGGCATGCCCGGCAGGTCTGATGGGAACACATCTAGAAAGTCCCTCACAACGGGCATAGAATCAATACTAGGAGTCTCAGCTCCAACATCCCTCACAAACGCTAAATATGATAAACACCCTTTTTCAACCATCCTCTGAGCGTTTAAGAATGAAATCACCCGGCTAGGGATAAAATCAGTCGGACCCCGCCACTCAATCTGCGGAATACCAAGAATAGCTAATGTAACTATCTTGGCATGACAGTCCAAAATAGCATGGCACGGGGATAGCCAATCCATGCCGAAAATCACATCGAAATCTACCATACCCAATAATAGCAAATCAACTCGGGTCTCCAGACCCCCAATAGAAACAAGACAGGATCGATAGACGTGATCCACAACAATCGTATCACCCACCGGGGTGGATACATACACAGACAAGGAAAGACAACCACGGGTCGTACCCAAATGATGAGCAAAATAAGAAGATACGTACGAATATGTAGACCCGGGATCAAACAAAATAGAAGCATCTCTGTGGCAAACTGAAATAATACCTGTGATCACTTCATCTAAAGCAACAACGTCTCTCCTATCCGAAAGTGCATAGAAACATACCTGACCACCACTCGATCGCTCCTCACTCCTGGGGCAACCTCTAGAAGACTGACCCACGCCCCTACTTGACTGGGATGATGCCGAAGTAGATAGAGCTGAAAAGGAGGGCTGATCCCTCTGCTTAGACCTACCCTTGCGAAGTCGAGGAAACTGCCTCCTCATGTGGCCAAACTCGCCACACTCAAAACAACTGCCCGGTGCTGGAGAAGGGGACTGAAGGGAACCCCTCGCCGCAGATGAACCCTGGGCTGAAGAAGAAGGTGCTGAACTCTGAGCTGGGAGGGTGCTGAGTGAAGACTGGCCCTGCTGATAACCCTGACGGCCACGGCCGGAAGAAGCTCCACTGTGCTCTGGGCGGCCTGACTAAGGAGGTCTAGATGAACGACCTCTGCCCTGATGAAACTGGCCCCTGGATGGAGTACCACTATAGCTGCCCGAACCTCGAGGCCTCTTGGCCTCCCTCTCCTCTCGCTCTCGGCGACGATACGCCTCAATCTGGCATGACATATCTACTACCTCCTCGAAGGATGCTGCCACTACTCTCTCCCTGGTCATCAAGATACGAATAGAATAGTTGAGGCCATCTATGAACCTCCTGATCCTCTTCCGATCGGTCGGGATCATCCATGTAGCATGCCTGGCCAACTGAGTATACCTCAACTCGTACTGAGTCACTGTCATATCACCCTGAACTAGCCACTCAAACTGGCGGCGCAGCTCCTCTCTGCGGGACTGCGGCACATACTTCTCTAAAAAAAGAGTGGAAAACTGCTGCCAGGTAAAGGGTGCTGCCCCTGCAGGCCTACGCCTCTCGAACTCCTCCCACCATATGAATGCTGGCCCCGAAAACTGGAATGTAGTAAAAGATACACCACTAGACTCAAGAATCTCTGTTGTACGAAGCATCCTCTGACACTTATCCAAGAATCCCTGGGCATCCTCGCCCTCAGTACCACTGAATGTAGGCGGCTGAAGTCTACCAAACCTCTCTAACCGACGCTGCTCGTCGTCAGGCATCACCGGAACAATATACCCTGGGGCTGGCGCAACTGGCGCAACTGGAATAGCCGGTGCAACTACCTGAGCTGGGGCTGCCTCTGGCGTCTGAAGTCCCTGCACAACCTGCTTTGGTGTGCGAGCTGCGGGGGTCTGATGACCACCCCCGGTCTGAGATGTCGCTGCGGCAGTAGTAGCTGAAACTGCCTGAGCCAAACCAGTGCAGACAGATAATATCTGGGCTAATGCCTCCTGAAGGCAGATAATAGGCACTGTCGGTGCCTGAGCGGGTGCTGCTGGAGCCTCAACCACTGGGGGTTGATCCTGAATAGGGGCGACAGGTGGGTCTACTGGCACTGCCCCTGCTACTCTACCACGACCACGGCCGCGACCACGGCCTCTAGCTGGTGGCAATGGTGGTCGTCCACCTCATCCGGTAGCACGAGTCCTCGCCATCTGCGAGAGAATAGAATACAGAAGTTCAGTTCTCGGAACAACAAAATCGCACGACAGAGTTCAAGAATATGAAGTATTTCCTAAAAGGTCTGCAGCCTCCCGAGGATAAATACAAACGTCTCCGTACCGATCCGCGAGACACTACTAACCGGCTCAAGACTCATGAGGCCTAGTAACCTAGGCTCTGATACCAACTTTTCACGACCCCAAAACCCGGTCGTGATGGCGCCCAGCACATTGCTAGGCCAGCCTGACCAATTACACACAGTACCGAGCTACCAGCTCACATACCTTTTTTCACAAATCATTAATAGAGACTAATAGTCTGAAATTTAGCAAGTTTATAGAAAATAGCCAATTAGCCAGTACAAATATCCGCCCACAGATCTGGGGGTCACAAGTCGAGAGCCTCTACCGAATATCAGAGTAACACTGAATGTATAATAATAAATCTGAGTACATGGAAGACAAAATATAGATAAACGGGAGAGAAGTCGGGTCCTGCGGACGCCAGGCAGCTACCTCGACAACTCTGAAAGATATGCTGATAGCAGCAAGAAATCAACCCTGTTGGGAGGTACCTGGATCTACACACAAGGTGCAGGGAGTAGAGTGAGTACTTCCAACTCAGTGGTAATAGGCATGTATAATGATATTGAAGGTAAGAACGCCCAATAATACCACACAGTAAAGCTATAAAATACCTCATTTTATCCTTTTTAACAGTATAAGCCTCAGGGAAAGCAATAACAGATAAAGTAGTACAGCACAAATGAATAAATGCAATGCAGATGCATGAACATGACCGCCACGATGCATAGCCCGATCCATTTGGGTACCCGCGCTCACTGTGGGGGTTCAGACTCCGGAGGGGCTCCTACAGCCCAAGCGCAATATCAGTGACATATGCTGCGGCGCACAGCCCGATCCACTATCAGTCCAGCTACATACAATGCAAGCCTCACAGGCGCAAATAATTACCATTTTTAAATCCGTTTAGCAAAAATTATAGAAAATCAGTGTTCAGAAATCTCAGAATTTGCAAAATCATTTTAGACAGTGTTTAGCTCAAGACTGATATCATGAAAACATGCTATAATTAGAGAAATAGTGATAACGATCCTCACGGGATCCAAATAACTGGCACACAGCCCAAATATATCCACAACCATCCAAGTAGGAGGTTTACCGGCTCATTTATAGCCAACAACACAGTACAATGCCACACGGCCGGACTAAGCCATAGTCCCCAATCACAATCGACCCGCACTCACCGTAGAGTACGTGTCTCGCCTCAATACAGCGTCACATAGTGATATACCGGGGTTTCAAACCCCCAGGTCATCATCCACACCCATTACTCACCTTGAACCAGCTCAGAAACTACTCTGCAATGCCTTTCCCTCTAGAATCGACCTTCGCGGGTGCCAAATCTGATCAAAACCAATAGGAATACATCAAAATGGGCTAATGGAACATAACCCAATCGAAATAACTCGAAAAACACCCAAAAACACGAAGTTGCCAAAACTCGAGCCTCGGGCCCACTTCTCGAAAAATTATGAAATTCACATTTTTAGAATCCTCGTCTCTCCACGAGTCCATTCATATAAAATTTACCAAAATCGGAGTCCATTTGACCCCTCAAATCATCATTTTACCATTTCTTAGGCTTCAAGCAAAACCCCCCATTTTTACACTTTGATTCCTCCAATTTCAGTGATTTAGATGAAGATTCTAGGATAAAATCACGTAATTAGTCCATAAAACTTACCTCAAATTGAAATCTAGGTGAAAAGCTCTTACTCCCTCGTCCAATAGCTTCAAACCTTGCCCAACAAAGGAGAAAATATGATTTTGCTCGCGGATGAAATGTTATTAAACCCTTCTGTCCGCCCAGTTAAATACACTATGAGATCGCATCACCAGTCATGCGATCGCATAGAACAAAATTTCCAGCCTCCAAAAATGACTTATGCGATCGCACTCAACAACCCGCGATCGCATAGAACAAACTCAGAACCTGGGACCCCTGGCCAAATACTCTATGCGAACGCAGAGCTCCAACTGCGATCGCAGAACACAAACTCTTCCAACTATGTGATCGCATACACCTGACCGCGATCGCATTGAAAAAAATTAGAGCCTCCCCCAAACCTTCTATGCGATCGCAACTCAACCCCTACGATCGCATTGAACAAAAACCTGCAACTTTTATGACAGCAAAATCTGACTTTAAGCTTAACCAAAAATGATCCGTTTGGACCCCCGGAATCACCCCGAGGCCCCCGGGACCTCAACCAAAACCACCAACCTACTCCAAAACACAATAAAAACTTGTTCCAATCATAAAAACACATCCTTAAACACAAAATTCATCAAATCAAGGCGGATTCAAGCCTAAGTTTCAACTAAAACTTCTGAAACCTACATTCAATCATAAACCCGACCAAACGATATCCAAATGACCTGAAAATTTGCAGACATATCCAAAATCACTAACGAAGCTACTGCAACTGTTGAAATTCCATTCCGACTTCCGGATCAAAGTCTCACCTATCAACCGGATTCCGCCAAAATTCTAACTTCGCCAATTCAAGCCTATTTCTACACCGGACCTCCAAATTCAATTCCGATCGCTCCCCTAAGTCACAAATAACACCGGATTCCATATCCGATCCCTCTAACCACATAGTCAACTTCAGGTTGATTTTTCTGAAACAAACTCCCTTCTAAGAGGCTATATGCCTTATTTTCAACCAGAATCAATCCAAATTCACCCGATAGACTCTAATACTGATATAGAAACATGAAACAACACAATAAGGGGGAAATAGGGTGGTAACTCTCGTGACGATGGGCCGGGTCATCACATAGCAGTTTGTCCACTTCTTCACTAACTGCCTCGTTGATTGTGGCTTTGAATTTCCTCCTCATCTGTCGTAAGGGCGGATAAAGTGGGTCGACGTTCATCTTGTGAGTGGTGATGTCTTTTGGGATCCCCGACATATGTGAATGAGAGAAGGCAAATAGATCTACATGGTTAGTTAAGAATTCGTGATACATTCCTGGGTCGAAGAGGTTGTGCCCGATATAGGCTTTCATTGCATTGTCGGTATCGTCCAGCTGGACCGGATCGAGGTTCTTGACTGTTGCTTTGCAAGCTTCTACAATATCTAGATCCCTAATTACCTCTGGCGGTGGGTTGATTTTAGTCCCTGATATGGCTGATTTCTACACTTCCGCGCTTGCTCCCTTAAACTACTTGGTATGCGTACAGTCTTGGGCGATCCAGTAGCATTCCTGGGTGGTACGTGGCTCGCCTCGAATGCTGAATATTCCCCATGGTGTGGGAAATTTGATTAGTTTATAGAAACTCGAGGGAACGGCTCGCTTGGCGTGTATCCAAGGACACCCTATAATGGCATTGTAAGTCATTTCCTGACTCATGACGTGGAATGTGGTTTCCAGCGTGACTCCCCCTGCCAAGACTGGCAATGATATCTCTCCGGAGGTCCGCTCCACTACATTGTTAAAACCCATTAGTGTTATGCAACGCGGTATTATTTTATCTTCGAGCCTCATTTGCACGAGGACTCTTGGGTGGATAATACACACGCTGCTTTCCTCATCTACCATGATTCTTTTCACATCAGTATTATCAATGCGTAAAGTTATAACTAAAGCATCGTAATGAGGAAAAGACAAACCGTCAGTATCAGACTTATCGAAGGTGATACTATCTTCGAAGTCGTCATACTATTCATGAGCGATCGTACGCTTTGACTTGTGTGTGTGGTAAACTTTACATGATTGATCACTGAGTCGTCGCCACCACCGATGATCATCTGTATGGTGCATGCTGGAGAAGGTGGTTTTGGTGGTCCTTGGGATTGGTCGCGTCCTCTGGCAAAATTAGCCCTTCCTTTATCGCTAAGCAGCTCTTTCAGGTATCCCTGGTTCAACATCGTGACCACCTCCTATCGTAGACCTATACACTCTTCGGTCTTGTGTCCTCTTTCATGATGAAATTTGCATAGGACATTCGACCTCCTTGCACTAGGGTCTGATTTCATTTTTTGTGGCCACTGCACCTTTGTGCGCAGCTTTTCCAGTGCGTACGCTATTTATGAAGGGGAGACACAAAATTTATGAGAAGATAATAATGGGGGCGTACTTCTTTCATTTCGAAGTGGGGCGACATATCGCCGCACGGCATCTAGATGCCTCAGAGGAGGCAGACTGGGAGTTCTAACGTAGGGCTGATGTCTTTCTCTGTTGAAGCGTGGGAGTTGCTCCCGTCGCCCGTCATTGCAGCGGTCCCTCCTTACCTCTGATTGTATTGACGTTAGTCATTGGGTAGGACTATTAAGATCATCTTCATCTGCTCTTACTTCGGCGCAGTAGGCATTATGAATCTCTTCCCACGTGGTGGGGGATACTTCATGAGTCTGTTGAGCAGCTTCTTGGTTGCTTTTGATCCATCTCTGTTCAACCCATTTTGGAAAGCTGCGACTGCCATTCCTTCTGATACATTTGGTAGTCCCATTCTTACCCTGTTGAATTGGTCTAGGAAGTCCCGGAGTCCTTCACTTGTTGTTTGCCTGATGGCGAAGATGTCAATGACCCTAGCTTCAGCCTTCTTTGCTCCTGCATAAGCGGTGGCGAATTTGTCTTCCATCTCTTCAAACGTTGATATCGATCTAGCTGGTAGTTGAGAGTACCATATTAACGCCCCTCCTATCAAAGATTCTCCAAACTTTTTCAGCAACACGGATGGCACTTGTTCTTTCGATAAGTCATTGCCTTTTACAGCGGTTACACATTGGATCATATGGTCTTCCGAATCCGTGGTCCCATCGTATATTTTCAAGTACGGTGGAATCTTGAAGGTTTTTGGGACTGTGTGAGGAGCAGCTTCCTCACTATATGGTTGCTCGACAAACCTTCCCACATCACGTTTCAGCAGCAGCTTAAGGGCGCCAGGTATCTTATCTACCCTTTCCTGGTGCTCTTTCATTTGATCACGAAGCACTTTATTCTCGTTCTCCATTTCTTCCATTTTCTTAAGGATGGTTGCAAGTTCACCATCGTTTGTGCTGACAACGGTATGGACGCTGCTCGTTTGTACAACGCTAGGCTCACCGGCGGCAGCAGCAATTTCTGCCGTTGATGAATCTTTGGTATTTCTCTGAGGGGGTTTCTTGATTATATTGCTCAGAAAGCTCATAAACCATTCCTCTAGCAGCTTTTTGACTACTGGGGATATTTCCTTTGCCGCAGACGTAGAAGCCTCTTTTTCATGCAAGATCGCCAGATCTTCGATTGAAGAGGGTGAGATCTTCGATTGAAGAGGGTGAGATCTCCCCCTTCCGGTACATTACTTGGTGTTACGTTCGCGGTATTTTCTCTACTAGCTTCGTTGAGGGAGCCTATGACGTTACTTGAGACATCTGCTATCATCTTCAACCTTGCTTCTTTCTCTGCCATTGTTGGTTTCTATGGAGTATGAAGGACAATGATTGTTGTTTTTGATATCCTAGGTGTGAACTATGATTCCGACTACTGAGATCCCGACAAATGGCGCCAAATTGTTTGACTCAAAAGTTGTTAAATACTTTAAGCAAATCAATCATAAGAGATGAAGGGGTAAATTGTAATCGAGAATAATAAACCCTAGGATAATCTTAGTAATCGATTTTGCAACAAGAGCGTAAATGAGGGAGAAAGAGAGAATGTTAAAGAGATGAGAGAGTAAGAGAACTTGTATATATCGAGATCTGCCTCTTACAAATCTTGGATCCCCTTTATATAGTAGGGGATCCTTATTTAAATATTAAAGGACAGAACCAAAGTATGTGCTATAGAGGGGCCGGCGAGGTTATGTAGTCGTTTCTCCTATTATCCCTAGATCGTCCTTCTGATGCAACTCAAGTATGTTCAATCGTCGGTCGTGCTGATCTAGGGACGTGGTCGGTCAAATTCGACCCCATACAATTTGATCTTAAATCAATTTAGACAGTTTAGGAGGGCTTTTGACCTGGTCCATTTCCACCTCCCGTTTTCTTTTCCTAATTTTTACTTTCAATATTAATAAGGTTAGGACTCTTTTTTAATCTACTATAAAGTGATGGATACTAATAGTTGAGACGAAAATAATTATTTGACTTTCTCAAGTTAGAATCCCAACTACAACACTTATGCGAGTCCAAATATTTTTGTCACGTTAAATAGGTATCTTCATATTTTTTTATTTATGTCCATATATAATAACTATCTATATGTATGAGTTGTGTTTTTCTGGTAGCATTTGATTTCAAGGTGCTTAGTCCTATCTTCCTTCTACGACACCATGGAGATGTGTATTCCCCGCTGGCCATGGATTTGGTAGCTTTTTGTTGTTTATTTTTGTATATAAACTTGGGAGTTAAGGAAGCGATGCTAGATGCGAGTTGTATGCAAGCCTACCGGTGACGCACTATTTTAACTAGCATTTGTGTTCAAATGTTGGAAAAAGTGAAGTCGTTTGAACTACCATGTAATATTCATTAATCTTTCTCTCTGGTGCATTTGTTCAAGCTCTTTCTCTTTCTTTCTCTCTGGTTTGGACCTTTACATGCCACACTTGTTCTTTGGAATGGAGTTTGCTGTAGTACATTTGACTCTGTATGTACCTTTTACCGCCTTATCCACTTCTTGTAGTTACCGCCATTACATGTCCGGAATTGTTCCCACCCTTCGGATTGACTATCGTATCACGAGGTAGAGTCCACTTAGGGTGAGTATTCAAGGATTATGAATTTGGCCTAATTGAACCTCCAAGTTTTTGATTGAAGTATTGTGGGATGCCAATTGGGCATCAGAGTCAGCATTCTTCTTTGTCATATGTTCAAACATCATCTTAATTCTCCTCATTTCATTGTTGGAAGAACTAGGACCTTGGGATGGAAATGGGAGTGGATTGTTCGGTTGTTGATACATTGGGGGACTTTGAAAGCCTTGCCCCCGATTTCCTTGGTTGCCATTGTTCCAACCACCCTGATTATTAGTTCCACCTCAGTTGTTGTTGTTTCCACTCCAATTACCCTGATTGTTCTGATTATTATTCTGGTTTCCCCAATTTGCATTTTGGTTGTTGTTACCCCAATTACTATTCCCTTATTGTTGTTGATTTTCCCAATTGCCTTGGGGTCTCCATTGTTGTTGGTTGGAAGAATTGCCCCTTTAGCCTTGATAGTTGTTCACGTATTGTATTTTTTCATTATGCTCATCATAACCATCATTTTGGAATCCACCACTATCATTGTCATATTGATCAGAACTCCCTTGGTTCTGTTGACCTCTTTGTCTTCTTTTGTTCACTAACATGTTGACACCCCTCCGTAGCATTTACCTATCGTGGATTCTGAACCTGCTGTAACTGTGCCTTTGCTAGCTGGTTCATTGTTGTTGTGAGCTTTGCTATTGCCTGCCCATGATCATGGAGCTGTTTGTGCAAGTGAATGACCGTGGGGTCACCTTGTGGCACATTGGCTCTATTTTGCCAAGCGGAGGACGTGTCAGCCATCTCATCAAGAATGTCACAAGCCTCAGCATAAGGCAACTTCATGAAATTACCCCCTGCTAACTGGTTCACCACACACTGATTGATCGTGTTTATACCCCGATAAAATATCTGTTGAATCACTGCCTTAGTCATATCATTGTTGGGGCATTCCTTGACCATAGTTCTATATCAATCCCAGATTTCGTGAAGGGGCTCATTTGGTTCCTGTTTGAATGCTAAGTTTTCATCCCTCAATGTTGCCATATGTCCCGGTGAGAAAAACTTGGCTAGGAACTAATCGGCCAACTCATCCTTTATAGTGATAGAATGGTTGGGAAGTCTCTCGAGCCAGTCCAAAGCTTTCCCTCTAGTGAGAAAGGGAATAATCTCAACTGCAACGCATACTCTGATACATTTGTTTGCTTGCTTCCCCAACACGTATCCACAAAACCCTTGAGGTGTTTATATGCATTCTGATGGGAAGCACATGTGAAATACCATCGCTGCTCAAACAAAGACAGTATCACATTTGTAATTTAGAAATTTTCCGCCCGGATCCGGGGTGGGACAATTGCACTAGCATATCCTTCGTTTGGAAGCACCCGAGGAGCCACTCTTGGAGGTGGTGGGGGAGGGTCTGGAACATTGTCATTGGATTGGCGGCCTCACCTTTGAGCTTGAGGTACTATAGGAACCTCATCATCAATATTGTCATCTACCTCCTCCCCCGATAGAAGGTCTCCAAGAGCTGCGTCGTTTGCGGCTATTTTGTACTTTAATTTGCGACACACACAAATTAGTAACACAGAAGGAAAGAAAAACAATACACAAAACTATTTAGATAGATAGCCAAAATCGATATCTCTTCGGCAACGGCGCCAAAAAGTGATCAGGTCCAATCCTACACCACTACGGAGTGGCGAGAGCGGTCGATGCAGCTTTTACCCGAGAAGGTCGGGATTGAATCCACAGGGAGCTAGAATTGGGATTTGATTCCTATCTAAACTAGTAGTGTGTAGTGCTCTTAATTACACTTCCAATCATATTTGGTTGTTTGTTGCTTCTAATTTTTATGCTAAATTAAACTAAGTATGAATGCTTGCAAGATTTTCTAAATGGTTAAAGAGGCACTAGGGAAGTGACTTTCTCCTAGGTGAATACTTGACGGGATATAAGCCTAAGGCAAAGTTGTCATGTTGGAAATTGCAATATAGCCAATGCACGAGATTACTCACTCTATATCTCTCGGTAGCTTGAGTGACTTTGCCCTAATTGACTTTATCAAGACCAATTGGGTGTTAAAATTATGCAAGCAATATAGGCTCAAGTCGGGTATTACTATCTCTAGATTTAACCCTTTAATTGGGGCTATCAATCTCTTGATTACACCCCAATTCCTTGTTGGACTGATTTTACTTGACTCGAGCTCTCTTTCTCAAGAAGAGCCCAAGTCAAATAGGCACAAATTAATGTTTGCAACTACTAATTCAACATGGAAAACACAAATCAGTTCAAATATCAAGTACCTATAAACATCTAAGCCTTAGAACAAAAGACTCATCAAATACCCACACTAGGGTTGAGCCACAACCCTAGCTAATGGGCTTAGATACTCATAGTAATGGAAGAAAACTGATAAATAGATGAAGAATAACCCATATAATTTGATTACAAACTAAGATTGGAATATTCAATGTTAAACTAGCTACAAAATTACTCAAAATAGCTTAAGACAGCCGTTCACGTGCTCTGGATTCTAACTGATGCCCTACAAATGTAAAAAGAAAGTATTTATACAAGGCCGAATTTTCTGGACAAAAAAACCCTGACGGAGTTACCACGGACCGCATAAAATGCACTGCAGCCGCGATGAGGCTCTTTGGCTTGACTTTTAACTCTCTCAATCTGGCCACCGCGGGCCGCATAAAATGCTCCGCAGCCAAGGTGGCTTCACTGCGGTCCGCACAAAATGCACCACAGATCGCACTGGCTTCAATCGTCCAAACTCCCAACTCTCTGAATCCCCTCTCCGCGGACCGCATAAAATGGATTGTGGCAGCGAGAAATCCTTCGTGGACTGCACTGCTTTAGCTCCAAAAGTGAACCTCTCTGAACTCTTCCACCGCGGACCGCACTAAATGGTATGCGGTTGCGGTGGGTCTGTTGCGGCTGCAGTGGATTTTATGCTGCAACAGTTCCTTGACTTGTTCTTGGTACTTGTGCATGTTTTACTCATTTTTGAGCTGGTTTTGACTACTTGTCACTTTTTTACCAAACCTTACAAACAACTACAACATGTAAGCCTTTGGGACTATTTGTATACATTTTTAATCCAAAACTCAAGTAAAAAGGAGTGTAAAATAAACTAGAATCCCTAGTTATCATTGTCCTGCTTATGCTCATGTGAAGGATGGAAAACTTGGGCCGAGGGCAAAGAAGTGCATGTTTCTAGGGTATGCAACTGGAGTGAAAGGTTATAGGTTGTGGTGCATAGATCAAAAGACTCCAAGATTAATTATCAGTAGGGATGTAACATTCAATGAATTTGCCTCCCTGGACAATCAGAGGAAGAAGGCAATAGCAAAAATAGATCGTGCTGTCAGTGATCACATAGAGCTAGAAATTGAATCTCCACTAGCTCAGCCCAATAGTTCTAAAGTAGAGGAAGTGGAGGAGGTGCAAAATATTGATCAAAATGATAATGTTGATATATACGCACAACAACAACCATATAGCATTGCAACAGGCAGAAAGAAGAGAGTGATCAACCGACTGTAAAGGTTTGCAAACGTAGTTGATGGGAATCTTCTTGGATATACGAATTCAGCGGGATTTGCTTTGGCAGTTGTAGAGACCGTTGATGCATTTGAGTGTTATAGCTATTCAGAGTACACAACCAAATCGATGGATAGTGTTATGGCTAAAGAGATTGAGTCTTAACAAGTTTAGGCATTGCCTAGACTTGGTTGATGTGTGCGGCAGTGGATAGAGCCCTTGCGAGGGTTGAGGACAAGGTAGAGATACGTTGTTCCTGTTGATGAAGGGAATTTAAGCCAAGGGAAAGCTTTGTTATTTGTGGCTTGAATTATTTCCTTGTAATTTTAGGAAATTCATAATCCCTATAAGTTTAGCAATACTCATTGTCCTAATAGATTTAGGAAAGGAAAAGTTATTGTCTTTGTCAAATTGGGAAACTTTTCTCTTATAGGTTTGAGACCTTTTGGGATCTATATATAGGGGTTGTAGTTGGGGATCCTAGAGATTGTACTGTGCTTTTCTTCTCATTCATAATGGAAAACTCTCTCTGTTTTTGCCCTGAGGATTAGGCTTAGCTGAACCTCGTTAAATACTTGTGTTGATTTTTCTTCTCTATTTACTTTGTATGTGATTGTGTGCTAGTTAACACACGTTATTCCGCAACAACACGTTTTATAAGACAATAAAAAGAAGGAGCAAGCAAAGGGATTCATAGGACATATATCTCTGTGGCCTTCTCTGTTTGATGTCCAAGGATAACTTTGAATAATTATCACTATTTTACATTTTCTTCAAACTCGTTGTGATTTGTAGCCTAACCCTTACCCTCCAAGAATACCAACTGTTGATATCAGCTCATTACTGTCGCCTTTGTTGCAATGGCGTACACAGAATTTTTCGTAAGCGGTGTTACATTTAAAGAAGAAAAAAATTACACTTTTTCGACAGCGCTTCAACCTTGATGCATCCGCTCGGGTGTATATCTTATACTTGAAAATACATTTCCTTCCCCTTAATTAATGCATTCATTTCGAATCAAGTAACTATAGAAGCAAAAAATCACATATTTAGTTACAATGTACTCCAACACATTATACTTAACAAACCATTGAATATCAAAGCAACAAATTTATCATAAATTTTTCTTTGAGAAAAAATATAATTTCGGAGTTGGAAAAGACCTTTTCTGAAGATATACTCTTCTTATTGCATCATGGTTATTTGAATAATATTTTTGTGTTGTCAATTTTTCTGAGTGTCAACCTTTAAGGAATTTAAATTAACTCATTTACTTTGTCGATGTTGCTCTGACCATTGGTCGTTTCTTCCGAGTTACATGAATTTTGAGATTCTGAACTTGATTTTGAAAGTTTGATAGATGCTTTAGGAAAATTTATTAAAATTTAAGTTGAAAATTGTAAATAAAAGTTATCTATTTGAGAACCCCTAAGAATTTTATAGAGTACACTTATAAAATAAAACTATTTTAAGAAGTTCAAACCAAAGGTAAAAGAATTAAAGGATAAAAAAGTAACAAAATAACTTAATTGAACCAAAATTAAAAAGAAACAACAAAAGCCAAAACGACTGAATCAATCTCCAAAACAAATTCGATCCCGTGACCTTCCCTAAAGAAATTATGAGATATACCTGCGGGCCAAGAAAAGCTATATGGCAAGTGGTGTCACACTTTAAATTTATGTAGCTTATATGGTATGTTGCAAATTATAATATATACATTTAACAAAAATTCACAACAAAACGGTATCACGTGACACCGCTTCACGCTTACTGGATCCGCCCTGCTCTGTTGTATTTGATGTTAATGCTTTGTATTTGACTTATGTCTTATGGTCAATGGCGAAGCTAGAATTTTCATTGAGAGGTATCAGAATATTATAAAGAAGTAAATATACAAAAACAACAAGGAAATTCAATACATAAAAAAAAGATTTTTTACTTACCTACATAATATATCTTTCTCACGATGGGGTATTAACTGACACCCCTTGCTATAAGTGGCTCTGCCATTACCATTGTACATTTTAAATATAGCATCGGTATGATTGTTGGTTTACTTCTGACAACATCAAACTTCTATTACCTTTTGGTTATGCCTCGAGCATCGCTTGTATTTACTTGGAAGGTACTACATGATATATGGCTTCACATGGTTGACTTTTACTATTTTGACAAGAAAATTGCTAGGCACTTAAGACAGTTTGATGAGTTCGGAGCCTCGGACAAGGTAACTGTATTTCTGTTGAAGAGACTACACATTCCTTATTTTTTATTAAGTGGCTAGCTTTTGTCTTTGTTGTCGATGTGTCTCGCTGAATTATTCTTCTATAGCAGGTGATATGTATAGCAAATTGAAGATGTTTTGAGATTGAGGAAGATCGTTTTGCATCAAGTTTGAAGCTTTATTAAATTTTTG
Source organism: Nicotiana glauca (assembly GCA_026770625.1). Taxonomy (NCBI): domain Eukaryota; kingdom Viridiplantae; phylum Streptophyta; class Magnoliopsida; order Solanales; family Solanaceae; genus Nicotiana; species Nicotiana glauca. The sequence goes on from MU733252.1 coordinate 23,935, forward strand.
TAACACACAATTTCTTTTGGTTATATTGCTAGAATTAGATGATACTCCAATTTTTTACTGCACATATACTAAAGTTTTTGGGATCTTGAAGGTCAATTTAATTCTTCCTTGTGTTGGTCCCGTGTAGTGGACAAACATATTCCCTTGCTAAAGTTGAGAAAACATTAGTGGTAAGGTGCATTCCTGAACAACAAATACAATTATTTTACATGTTCTTATCTAAATATTTTATTTTGTATGCTGACAAATAGTATTTTATTGAAATGAAATACGTTATAACAAAATGTTAGGCTCGGGCTTGCACGGGCCTATCCCATCTAGTTTATTTACAGGCATACCCTTTCTGCTCTCTCTATAATTTATACTCAGGGGTTGTTTGGTACATGGGGTAATGATAATAATTCCGGGATAAAATTTAAAATTAAATTTTATTCTATGTTTGGGTTCAGATATTAACTAATACCGAGATAACTTCTATACTAAAATAGTGAGATTAGTTATCCTATATAGAATGTGGGATAAATAATCCCATGGGATATCTCCCCTCATGGGTTAGAGCAAAGTTCATTTGTAAATGGTAACGAGGGAAAGAAATATGTGCATTGGATAGAATGAAAGAAAGATAAAAAGGTGTGCATTGGATAGAATGAAAGAAAGATAAAAAGGTGTGCATTGGATAGAATGAAAGAAAGATAAAAGTCTAGGATTAAATATTGTCTTGAGAAGATAAATGCATTGGAAATAGAAAATGGCTACAAGTTGCAAATAAATTGGACCGAAAGGCCATTTCATGTAAGTGGGTAAAAATATGGGCTATTAAAATTTTGAGAGGCTATACAGGATAGTTTTCTCCATGAGATATCCCACCATTGTAGCAAACAACCCCATTAGTTACGCGAAAAAACATCGTTCTTAGCATTTCCCAATATTCTTCAACAAATTTTTAGTTAAAATGGCGTGGCATAGCCACTTTTACGGTTGGCTATCGAAAAATAGCCATCATCGGTGATGTAATCGATTTCTAGCCATTTTAACTTAAAATATATTGGCAAATGACATAATTGCCCTTGAACACTTTAACATACCGTTTAGTTACTTTTTAGTTTTTATCGCCCGCCTCTTTGTTTGCACATCATAGCGTGGGGATTTGGCTTTCATCAAAGCAATTTTCTTTGAATCTTGTCTGGTTTAGGTCTAATTTTCTTCAAAATTATCTGGGTGAGTGTTGTTTTTACAATAATATGTTTGAATTTTCGTTCTTATTGTTGTTTCGATAGGTTTAAGTTTGATTTCCGTACCGTTAGGGTTTAAAATATACTGGATGTCACCTGTGTGTAAGCTTTTTCTCGACGAGTTCTGTTTGGGATAACATATAGTTAAGTTTTGTTTCAATGCTATATATTTTACGGGACGTCACCTGTGTGTAAGCTTTTTCTCCATTATATTATACTGGACGAGTTCTGTTTGGGCTAGCATATAGTTTAGTTTTGTTTCAATCCAGCATATTTTACGGGACGTTACCTGTGTGTAAGCTTTTGCTCCATTATATTATACTGGACGAGTTCTGTTTTGGGCTAGCATATAGTTGAGTTTTGTTTCAATGCAATATATTTTACGGGACGTCACCTGTGTGTAATATTTTTCTCCAGTATATTATACTGGACGAGTTCTGTTTGGGCTAGCATATAGTTGAGTTTTGTTTCAATCCAATATATTTTACGGTTGTTGATTATCAATTTCCATTATTGCATTACCTTCTGGTTGTTGATCTGGTATTTCTGATATTTCAACCACAAATTTGGAACCTTTATAGTATGGATCACTTTTTAAAAGCATCATACACAAAGTAAGATCTTCATCATTTGTCACTTGTATTCCCTTAGCAGTACCTAGGTTGATATTAAGCCATACATTTGCTTCACATTTGTTGTTATCGAGCTCTATAACTTCAAAAATTTTGCTCAGAAATTCTTGAAATGAAGTCCCATCATTTATAAGAAGAAGCTTCGTTTTATGGTCTAAGTACTTGTAATCTGCTGTCTATTTGCCATCAAATGCGATAAGCAAGAAATTTGTATGCATCCTGTATTAAATGAACCCAAATAATTAGATATTTTGAAGTTATACTGTTAAAAAATATAATATTTATCCAGTATAACATACTGGAGAAAAAGCTTACATACATGTGACGTCCCGTAAAATATACTGGATTGAAACAAAACTCAATTATATTCTAGTCTAAACAGAACTCGTCCAGTATAACATACTGGAGAAAGAGCTGACACCCAGGTGACATCCCATAAATTACACTGGATTGAAATAAAACTCAACTATATTCTATCCTAAACATAACTCGTCCAATATAACATACTGGAGAAAGAGCTTACAAACAGGTGACGTCCTGTAAAATATATTGGATTAAAACAAAACTCAACTATATGCTAGACCAAACAGAACTCGCCCAGTATAATAAACTGGAGAAAAAGATTACACACAGGTGATGTCCCGTAAATTATACTAGATTGAAATAAAACTCAACTATATTCTAGTCTAAACAGAACTCGTCCACTATAACATACTGGAAAAAGAGCTTACACACAGGTGACGTCCCGTAAAATATATTGGATTGAAACAAAAATCATCTATACGCTAGCCCAAATAGAACTCGTCCAGTATAATATATTGGAGAAAAAGATGACACAGAGGTGACATCCCGTAATATATATTGGATTGAAACAAAACTCAACTATATTCTAGTCTAAACAGAACTCGTCCAGTATAACATACTGGAAGAAAAACTTACAAACAGGTGACGTCCCGTAAAATATACTGGATTGAAACAAAACTCAACTATATACTAGTCTAAACAGAACTCGTCCAGTATAATATACTGGAGAAAAAGATTACACACAGGTGACGTCCCGTAAATTATACTGGATTGAAACAAAACTCAACTATATTCTAGTCTAAACAGAACTCGTCTAGTATAACATACTGGAGAAAGAGCTTACACACATGTGATGTCTCGTAAAATATATTGGATTGAAACAAAACTCAACTATATGCTAGCCCAAACAGAACTCGTCCAGTATAACATACTAGAGAAAAAACTTACAAACAGGTGACGTCCCGTAAAATATACTGGATTGAAATAAAACTCAACTATATACTAGTCTAAACAAAATTCGTTCGGGATAACATACTGGAGAAAAGCTTACACACAGGTGATGTGCCGTAAAATATACTGGATTGAAACAAAACTCAACTATATTCTAGTCTAAACAGAACTCATCCAGTATAACATACTGGATTAAAAGCTTACACACAAGTGACATCCCGTAAAATATACTGGATTGAAACAAAACTCAACTATACTCTAGTCTAAACAGAACTCGTCCAGTATAAAATACTGGATTAAAAGCTTACACAAAGATGATGTCCCGTAACATATACTGTATTGAAACAAAACTCAATATATTCTAGTCTAAAAACATAAATTATCCAGTAATAAATACTGGATTCAAATAAAATTCAATAATATTATAATATTATAACTAGATTAATGAAAGATACTTCAAGTGTAATACAATGAAGTTTTTTGACTTTTGCATATTAATACAAAAAGCTCCGTTGTATTATACTTGTGTTTTGTTAATTTTTGGAATTTAGAACAGTAAAACCATTTTATGAGATATTTCCAATATAATAAGCTGGAAATATCTTAGCTTTAGATATTAATTTAGAAACATCCAGCAAATTATACTGGCGCTATGTTGCGCATTGAGAAATTAGACAATAACACAGATTAAAGCATTAAAAACAAACCAAAAAATTCGAAAAATCAATTTTTTTTACTGATACTTTGAATTTTGAATCAAAAAGTTTGAATCTGTGATCGTAGAAGAATTTCAAACTAGTTAAAATTAAATAATCAAACAAATAATTGAGAGAGCTTACTTCTATTTGCAGATTGACGGCGGAAGATTTTGCTAATACTTCAATTTGTAGATTGACGCCGGAAGATTTTGCTAATAATTCGATTTGCAGATTGACGCCGAAAATTTTTGGTAAAGAAGAATATAAGGTTAAGTCGCATAAATTTAATAAAAGAGTAGGGGTATTTTAGTCAATAAATTATTAACGTGCTAACTTAGTGGCTAAATATCGTTGACCTTTGATTATGTAGCTAAATTTGATTGACCAAACGTAAAACTGGCCATTTATAAATTTTTCGCTTTTTAGGGTTGTCAAAAAACCTTTACCCTATTTCACTGTTGGGTTCATAAATGCTTAAAGATTTTTAGGTATTACTCCAAATTAATGTGATACTTTTAGTTTTTCGAGCTTCAAACGTCTTACTTTTTATCATAGATTTGTGCATAAAAACTTTAAGCTTTTGAAATAAAATTTAAATATTAGAAAATATGTAAAATGTACTATAAATTTCAAAAATTAATAATTTAAAATATTTAAGCAACAAACTTAAAGTTAATTTGTTAGCCATTATCAAAGAGTCTTACAAGTTACAATTTATAATTAATTATTCTAGTGATCTTAAATAATCACTAAATAAGATTTTCATGGTAATACTCTTTTTTAAAAAAAATATTTTTTGGTTATATGTTGAAATGGTTTGAAAAAATTGAAGATAAGTTTTAACTAGTGTGAGCACGTGATTTTTGCCCTACATGAAAATAACTTCTAAAAAATAGACCAAAATAATTTTTATTTATTTTTAGGTATTTTTCTTTATTTAGTTGCATTTCATGCATTTTTAATATTTTTAAAATCATAGAAAACCATAAAAAAAGTGTCACATTTTAATTTCATGTCATCTTAGGTTTAATTTTCATTTAGGAATTAATTACATTGAGTTAATTGTGCTATTAATCAAAAATCACAAAAAAATGATCATTTTACATAGTTAAATAATTAGCTTAATTTTATAATTTGAATTAATTTAAAAATTTAGTTTGGGTTTTTAATTAATTAAAGAAAGAAAAAGAACAACAACAAATAAAAAGGAGATTGAAAAGGGTGGTTTTAAATTGGGAAATCTACACAAAATATCCATAAAACTTAAACTAATTATCTACCCTAAAACTAATTACAAAGGATACCTATACGGTTAAAAATGATTACCCGCCCCTTATCTTCTGCCAAGGCCTAGCATTCACTAATCACGACGTCATTGTTGCTATGAGCATCTCCCCCATTTCTCACTTTTGTGCTTAACTCATTATTTAGTACAACCATTTATAGAGAATATGGAGAAATTACTATTTTCCAAACATATATGATGAAAATATTTTGAGAAAATTTACTTAAAAACCACATTCTTTCTCAAATTATTAATCATACTGAAATTTGATTTTATTTAGAGCTGATTTGAGGTGCTTGGGAATAAATTTTTAAAGACTCGTCATTGTTGAGCTTGAAGCTTTTGAATTGAAATTTCAACATTAAGATTAGTTGTTAGATTCAAAATAGATATTTTAAAAATTTATTTATAGTATCTTTAGAAAGTTCATACTGGAGATTTTTAGAGATTTATTATTAGAAAAAATCAAATGCACAATCGAAGGACCTTGAAGCTGGAAACTCATGTAGTGGACTTGTTGAGTTTGTAGTTGTTTGATCTGATTCTGCTTGGGGTTTGTTTGAAATATTAATCAGAAGTTGTAGTAAAAGCCTGAGGCAATTTGGTAGAGATTTTGCAGTAGAGTTATGAAATCTGGGTTGAATTTAAGTTGAACTAGCGAAGAAGATGAATTTGTAATGTATAACAAAATGGTATACATGTATACCTCTTTAGTATATAATTTTTAATTTATACAGTTTATTCCAACAGTATACTCTTATAATATATAGTATAGTGTAATAGTATACCGTTATAATTTGGTCCTTTTTAAATTTATTAAATTTTTTATTTGGAATCTTTTTAAAATTTTAATGGAGTTTTCATACCTTTTTCAAAATTTTATTAAACGAAAATATTTACTTTTAAATGTTGAATGGAGGCTGCGGCTAAAGTTGAACCAATTCGGTGGATTTTTTGTACTAGAGTTATGAAATTTGGGTTGAAATTAAGTTCAACTTGGGATAGAAATAAATTTATACTATATACCAAACCGGTATACATGTATACCGATTTAGTATCATTGAGGAATAAACTCTTTTTCGAAGGAATGAACCATACTTATATCATGTCAATAATGATATATACCATATGGGTATCATAGAGGACTGGCATGTATTTATTTTTGTTAAAGGAATGAACCAGTCCTCTATGATACCCTGTTAGTATACGATATATATATACCAAGTTGATATTTTTTTCATTGGAATCTTTTTCAATATTTCAATAGAGTTTTTATGCTAGTTTGAAATGTTGAATGAAGGTTGTGGCTAAATTTTGAGCTAATTTGGTGAAAATTTTGCATTAGAGTTATGAAGTTTGGATTGAAATGATGTAGAAGTAGCGAAGTAGATGAATTTGTATTATATACCAAAATGGTATACGTGTATATCAGCTTGGTATCTTAGAGGGATGGCCTCTTTTTTGAAGGAATTAACCAAACCTATATCTTGTCAATATATAATATATACCATGTGGATATCATAAAGTACCGACGGGTGCTTTTGTTTATTGAAGGAATGAACCAGTCCTCTATGAGTCCCGTTATCATATGCTATATACTAGATTGGTATCAGCGAGACTGAGTGTTATTTTGGAAGGAATGCCACATTATATCATGTCAATATGTGGTATATAATATATAGGTATCATAGAGAACTGAGTGTATTTCTCGAAGGAATGAACTAGACCTCTATGATACCCTGTTAGTATAATATACCATGTGGGTATCATAGTATGCTACAACAATATACTTTAACTGCTACTAATATTATTTTTTATATACATATGCTAGAGTGAGTTATTTTATGATAACTAGTAAAAGAAAAATTAAATTAAATAAAAATATGTACTATATCGGTTATTTTTTATTTGATATAGTAAAAAAAAGGAGAGAAAAAAGAACAAAAGTAAAAGAGCCAAAAAGATATGTAGAATTAGATTACGAGGAAAAATAGGAAATATAGAAAAAATAATTTAAAAATAATAAAAATAAAATTAGCGAAGGAGCAAAAAGAAAAAATACAATGAAAAAATAGAAGAGAAAACATGTATAATGTTTAAGTAGTTCTAATAATTGATTTAGAGAAAAAAATGACATAAAAGACATAAGGTATATTATATCAGTTATATGACAAAAACAGTGAATGAATGTTTAGTATATTACTTATATTTTATTGTTGTATAAAATTAAGAAGAATAAAGAAAGGGAGCCAAAAAAAAAAATGAATGTGATTAGATTATCTAGGGGGAAAAAGAGTTAAGTGAAATTAGAAAAGAAACAAAGAAATAAAGAAAAATGAATAAAAGGAAAGAAATAAAATAAAAATAAAGGAGCCAAAATTGAGTACTGAATCATATTATGGTAAAAAAAGAAAATAAAAAGTGATATGATTGAAAAAACATAACAGAAAGGGAGAAAGAGCAAAAACAACAAAAAAGAAGAAAAAAGAAAATGAGAAAAAAGAGTCAATTACCCATAAAAGCTATAATGGGTAGGAAGAGTAATTAGTTTGATGGGTACAAAAGTAAATGGGTAGGCAAGGATAATTAATTTGATTTTTATGGGTAAAGTTCTAAAACTCCCTTTTAAATTTGATTGGGCCAAACACTTTAAAAGCCCAAAGTTTTTCCTTCCTACCCAGTCCAAACCGGGTCGACCCGACCCAAGACCCAACACTCTAATACCCTAAATAAACCTATATACGCCTAAAGAAGACCCAAGGGGAAGGGGGATAGAATCTGAAGAAAAGCTGCGCAGCAAAAAAGAGACCCCTCCATCTAGGAAAAAGAGGCGCTCCTGAACTTCTTCCTCCTCTCTCATTTTTTAGAAAACACCAGAGCTCCCATGGTGTCACGTTCTTCTTCCCATGCTCTGTAGTTTAAGCGCGCACACACACACATTTAGACTCATAGAAGCAACCTTAATTTTGAATTTCAGATTCTAGATCTATACCACAATAAGCTCAAAATCAGAACAAAAAACTAAAAGAACGGGATTCAAAAGGAAATTTCGTTAAAAATGTTCCGGGTTCTAACTCTGTTGATTGCTGTTGAATTTCGCCGCTAATTCAGTTCAGGGTTGAGCTCCAGATTAGCCGTCGAATTTTCTGTTGAGATTTGCTGGTCCAATTTGGTCCGAATTTGCTGTCCGTTTGGCTTTGAGGTTGTATTGAGAGGCATATTCATGAATAAAAGTTCAAAAGAGAATTTGCTAAAAGTTTGGCCCGTTGATTATTGTTCACTTCTGGTTCTCTGTTGCTTTGGGATCTGCCGAGCTCCGTACTTCCATTAGCCTTCATTCGGCTATTGTTTTCTCCGTTTATCCTGCTTTTAAGGTGCACATTGAATCTTCTATACTTTTGTTCAAGTATATTGATGAATTGATTGGAATTGCTTCTGAATTTGTCGGATGGCTCTTACTTGAGTTCGATTGCTATATTTTTTATGAATCAGTAACCTCCCAAGGTGTTATGAAATATCTTTGTTTGTTTTCAATTTCACAAACTTGTGCTGTTCCATGAAATCGAGCATATTAGACGTGAGTTAAGTAATCCACCATTTATTATTTGGGCGTGAGTTAAGTAAACTTGTGCTGTTCCATGAAATCGAGCATATTTGAGTTTAGATGGCGTCATTTTTTATTATATTAATTCAATTCCACAAGCTTAATTTTGTTGTTTTTGTCTGTTGGTGCTTACGCCAATCATTGTCATAGTAAGATCAAAATTTATCTTCTAGTTTTGCACCCAATTTAAGGTCAGTTTTCTTTTCTTTTAATCATAGGGTGTAACTTGCTAAATTTAAGTAGCCAAAGCTCCCATAAGGCACAGAAAGAACGTTTATGTAAATTCAATGTTGAGTGCTTAGTATAGTTTGTTTTGAAAAAGGCAAAAGAAAATTGGTAATTGCTAGTTTGGAAAGTTATTTGATGTGTCATTTGGCATTTTATAAGTTGAGCTTAATACAATGTGAATTTCATTCAACTTGAAGTTAGGCATGATTAGCGCCTCATTCTGTTAGTTCCAACCTCACTGATTGATTATGCTAACTTCCTTTAAAAAGGGAAGAATTCATTCTGCATGCTCTCGTTTGTTAAATTATCAACTAGTCACATGCATGGCACTTTACAATAATTTATATTATGGTGCCTACCAAAACTACTTGCAGGCGAATCTGTTGGAAGTCTGAGATGTTTTCTTTATATTTGATAGTCTAGAATTCATTCTACATGCTAATCTCAATGAGTAGTCTAGAATAATAATCTTATGAACACCTTTAGTTTGCCTTAGTTGGAATACAGTCTTTTGAAATAATTTGAGGCGTGCCATGCCAAATCAAAACCTCTCTAAAAATTATATTAGGAATACGAGGTATTAATTCGCAAGTATAAATTCGGATTTCGAATTAGGTAGCGGGTTCAAACTAAAAGGGTCTTCCCTTTTGTTTGAATTCGGACTTGAATTCGAGGCCCGAATTTATAAATATAAATTAATTGACCTTTTAGAGACAAATAAAATAAATAGAAATCGTAGTTACTTTAAGTTGGCCTTTATATAATAAAATGAGGTGAACCTCGCCGAACAAAACCCAATTGCGGGGCCCTCATTAATTACGTGATTAAAAATACTTAGAACTTGGGCGTGCCGTTTAGCGAATTTCACGGCCTCCCACAAAGTTAAAAAGACGTTAGTCACTTTAGGCTTGTTTTTAATAATCGTACCTTCCTAAATACAGGTGTGCATTTCATGCAATCCAAATCCGAAAACGTTGAATAAAAATGTGTCGAGGATCCGGGTGCATTTCATGTGACGTGATCTGAAAACATGTTTTTTAAGCGACGTTCACTTTCATAAAAATAATTTAAAAGTGGTAAATAATTATCAAGTTGCATTATAGGTTGGAGTATGTATAAAAAATCAATTTTTAGCCATTTATAATAATTTAAGCGACCGTGCTAGAACCACGGGATCCGGGGGTGCCTAACACCTTCCCTCGGGTCAACAGAATTCCATACACAGAATTTCTGGTTCGCAGACTCCAATTGGGAAGTCGACCATTTTCCTCGATTTGGGATTTAAATTAATCGTTGACTTGGGACACCAAAAGCCAAACCTATCCCAAGTGGCGACTCTGAAATAAAATAAATAATCCCATTTTGAATAATGTCCCTTAAATTGAAAAACCTCCCTTATACATTTATCCTTCGGGGTAGGTGTGTAAAAAGGAGGTGTAACAACTAGTATTTTTGTTCCCCTCACAAACTATAATATTCTCCTCTTTCTCCCAGTGATCTCAATATCTCTTCGGAACTTAACATTGATGTAAAAATATCTCTCCTTCTGTGGCTTCACTCAATTCCTCATAAGCCATCTTACTATACATAATTATAATAATTGTAACATAAGAAAACCTTTTTGTGATATGGTTGATGTGCTCAAAATGTTTTTTACGTCATTAGTTCAAATCTCAAATATATTTTTGCATTTCTCTGAATCCCCTTGACACCGTCTCCATCGTCAAGATGCTATGGTCAAGCAGAAGCGTAGTGCGTTCCTCGACGTTTCGATCCAGAATAAATCAATGAAGCCATCTCCATACTTAGAATATGGAATTTGAAAGGTCAATCTTCCTCCTCCCAAAATAGAAACTTCAGCAGTACATACTCAAGTGTTTTAAAACTTCAGCTCTAGAGCTGAAGTTCGCCAGTTACGAATAAAAATTTCAGCTCTAGAGTTGAAGTCCGCCAGTTACAAAACAAAAACTTCAGCTCTCGCCAGTTACAAATAAAACTTTCGCCAGTTACAAAATAAAAACTTCAACTCTAGAGCCGAAGTTCGCCAGTTACAAACAAAAACTTCAGCTCTAGAGCTGAAGATCGCCAGTTACAAAACAAAAAGAACAAACACTTTAACTCTAGAGCTGAAGTTCGCTAGTTACAAACAAATACTTCAGATCTAGTGCTGAAGTTTGACAAAAAAGAACTTCGCTAGTAGCAAAATAAAAACTTCAACTCTAGAGCTGAAGTTCGTCAGTTATAAAATAAAAACTTCAGCTCTAGAGCTGAACTTCAGGCTCGACCTAGAATACTGAAGTTTTGCGTGATTGCCTTTGCTACTTCAGCACCGTATGTTGAAGTTATGCAAAAACGCGGGTACGCTTGCAATTTTGTTTTGCAAAAAGAGCACAAGTTAAAACGTGACACAAAAAGCGGATATAGATGTAAGTGCCCCTAGAACAATATAAAAGTGGGGACATGGGCCATTATTTGGCCCAAGAAATTCTCCAGTTACGGGTATAGGCCCAATAGAGCAACTGAGACAAAAAATGAGGAATGAGGACTGTTAAACTCTCCTTAAGTCCTTCGCTTTCCTTTGGGAACTTGCCTATTCATTCCATCGGCAATGGCTCGTCGATTAGTCGGACCCTTAGGAGGAATGGCCAAAAGGCTTTTGCTTCAGCAGCAGCCCTGGCCAGTAATCTTTAACTTGAGTAGAAATTACATATCGGAGATGCGCAAGGAAGCATTTGAAGGGAACATTCTGAGACTCCTTCGCTATGAGATTCGCTACGAGCTTGAGCGTTCTCCTCCCTCTCAGGTACCCGCTTTCTCATTCCTTGTTAGTTTTTGTCCCTTCCTTGTCGGAGTACGTGGGAATTGGTTGCACTAAAGTGGGATTCGAAACAAGAGAATTATTGCTGGGCATGGAGGCGTTGAAATATTTTCTAATTCAAATTAATGTTTTCGCTCTACTGAACTGTGAGCTTGTCTACAAATTTAATGATAAATGGATTGCCAATTGAGAAATTGCCAGTGCTACTACTACTGCTCAATCTCGAGTTATACATACATTAGGCCCAGGAAGAAAAAGGTAGTAAACAAATACGAGCTTATTTGCTTATTTGTTAAAGTGGTGGTTGCAAAGTAAGCTAGTATATGATGGTGGTCTAGCATATTAGTCTATTTTGTTTATTTAGGTAGTCCCATTGAGCAAGCAATTGAACCTTTATCAATTTATTAGGTTTAGCTGATTTGAATAGACATAGGCGTTTCATATGATACCTTCTTAACCATGAAAAAAGATGAACCTTGTCAAGCCCCATTGTTCTTTTTCCCCCTGGGGTGGCCAAAGATGTGAGGATTCCATGTTAAAAGCACTGGTCTGTTCCACACCATAGATAGGATAAGCAGATTCTCCTAACCAAAACGAGAAAGTTTATTTACTTTTGAAAAATTCACAAGGACAAAAAGATCTTAGATATTGCTTGGTAGCTAAATCATCATATGATCTGAAGTATCCAAGGCTTTTAAATATTCGATCACTGAATAGATGAGACATACATGTGTTCAATTAGCACAATTTCCTGTAATATAACAAGGTTCGTGCTTTACAAGATCAGATCTGAATGTTACTGCACCCAGATTTCTATTACAATCTACATATGTTACTGAATATACTTTGTGGTAATTAAACTCTGAAAATGCTAAAACAGTGTCTTGGCTGATACATGTGATGTGGACTAGCTTTAACCAAGGGCAGAGCTATGTTTAATTGAGGGGATTCAATTGAATCCCTTTCGTCCGGAAACTATACTGTGCAAATAGAGTAATAAAACTTTTTTATACACATATTAATGGAAAAAGGTCCAAAATTACCCCTCTACTATACTATATTGTTTACTTCTGCCACTCGTTATATTATCCGTCTAATCTAGCCCCTATCGTTGATCAACTTTTAAAAATTGCCCCTAACCCTTATCTACACCGTTGGCAGTTGACTCCCTCAATTTTTTCCATGTCATCTGCCAAGTCATCCACCCCACCAAATTAAAATCCCACATACCCCCCAAACCCTTCGTATGACAAGATGTAGAAATAAGAAATTCTGCCATGGAAGAACCCAACAAACAATCTAAGATCCTAATCACAGGATGCAAAGGTTCGCATATTCTTACCTACTTCGGCCTCAAGTCGTCAAACTCATCCGGAATCCCCTAATTCTCAAACTCTTAATAAACATCCTCAATCTCATGAAACCTCGAATTATCAGAGACCCCATTTATGAAACCTCAAACCACATAACTTTGGTTGGCCCAATCAACAAGAAAGTTACAGAAATCGAAGTTAGAACAACTGGGCAATCAGCTTATACTAACACAATTGAGAGCAACCCCAAAAATGCTTGCGCATTTGGTGTAGAAAAAATTCTGCTTGACGATGAAATGAATCATTGTTTGAGTTCCATTTTTGAATGATTTGTGGCTTGAGGGTGGTTAATTTGAGCTTGTGGAGTTGAATTTTATCCTGACAATTAGAGGTACAATTGGTGGTGCCGCCGGAACAATGCTCTATTCTTCAAAGCTTGATTCGGCCAATTGGGGCATTCAAAATTATTAGAAACTTTGATAGGAGGTGGTTGTGATACTTGACACATTTTTTGGCGTTGGTCATTCTGGCCAGAAGTCGACAGAGGCCGATTTCGCTGGAAAATCGATGGCAACAATACATATATTTCTCTGAGATGTATTTTTCGTAGACACATGTTTCTTGACATAGGGATGGAGATATATGATTCTAATTTTGCAAAGTGTGTTCGGAACCACCTTGAACCGCGACCAGCTTGGACTTGAGGTTTTGGAGTGTGTAGGTCTGTGAGTTACTCCCTGCGGTCCACAATAAGTGACCAATTTTCTTTTTTATTTTGATCCAAGATAAGTGTCCATTTATATAATCAAGAAAAAATTCAATTTGCTTTTACAAAATCACCCTTATATAAATATCCCTAAAAACTTTTCTTACTCCTCATTAAATTACTAAAATTAAATAGCTGCAACTGAAAAGTCATTCAAAGACTCGAGAACAACTACTTCAGCAATTCTCCACTAGTGATGCTTGCAATTCTCCACTCAATTGTGTGTCATCTTCTTCATCGGGAATAAGATTGAGGTCGGGAAATGCATCTTTATTAAGATCAGATAGTTGTTCTCCACCAACACGCTCATCCTCATATTCCAAAGGAATGTTTAGATCAATTTGAAGTGGAGAAATTTGGTGCTTTCCATTTTAGCCATGTTTAACAATAACCTGGATAGTGAGCTTCCTTTTATAAGATAGTTTTGGTGGCAAAAATTGAAAAAATTGGCTCCAATTTGTTTTTTCAAAGAAGTTCTTAAAAGTTTAGCTAATGTTTCAAATTTTATTTTGAATAATGTAGTGGTTTGAGAAGAGAAGTGCGTGCTACTATAACTATGCTGCAATATTTAATTAAGCGTAGTTTAGTCATACTAGGTATTTTTGTATAGAATTTAGTATTTTCTTAATGGACGTACCCAAAGCAAATTTGTCACTTATTGTGGACCGGAGGGAGTAAGACTTAAGAGAGGGAGAAGAAGATGAAAATATTTTAATTAAAAAAAGGGGTGGGTTCATTAGTGGACCTGCTGATTTGGCTGCTGACATGGACAAACTATTAAAGGGGTTTGGTGCCACAGTGGAGGGACGTTAGGGTTGAGGGCAAGTATGCAAACTTTGTTAACGGTAGGGATAGATTTGGACGGAAAGTATAACGGGAGACAAATTTAAACTATATACCATAGTAGAGGGGCGATTTTGGACCTTTTCCCTATATTAATTGTTGAATCTCCATGACATAAGGGAAACTTCTAGTATAGTGGCAAATTCCGTGGTGTGACATTGTAATATTTTTGGACTCCCGTTGAAATTTCTGACTCCACAATTGTCTTTAAAAATAGCTATCTAATAATTTTATTTATTTATTTATGCTCTGTTGTATGGATGCAACACGTGGTATACTTATCCGTGTTGCAGAAAGTAACTTATGGATTATATTATTTATTATTTTGACTAGTTGTTTACTTATTTGGTCATATATTGAATAGCGTGATTCAGCAATGTCTCTAGTGCTAATCTTTTGCAATTACCGAACTGCAGCCTATTGGAGAATTGAATTCATTTATCATTGATGAAAGACCTGGAGAGCAATGGATTAAATTAAACAAGAAATTTGGAGAGAATGAAGAAATTAAAGTTGAAGTAACCATGTTTGATGCATCTGTTCCTGTTAAAAAAGGTAATGATGCATCTGTTGCAGATGATGTGCAACTTCATATAACCATGATTGTGAACGTTTTCAAAGGAGAAGGCAATGATGTGCTGGAGTTCGTTTGCTCTGCATGGCCGAACAGCATTGAGATTCGTAAAATTTATGTGCGTGGGCAAAATGGCAGAGTGGATCAGCCTTA
>MU733260.1:3065-39227 GCA_026770625.1 Nicotiana glauca
AAATGTATTCCTATGTTCTCCAGGCGGGCTCCTGACTTCTGAAACTTGAAATGTATTCCTCTATTCTCCAGGCGGGCTCCTAACTACTAAAACTTGAATGTATGCCTCTGTTCTCCATACGGGCTCCTGACTTCAACAAAATGGACAAAACCAAGGAAATTTTCTGCCCCAATTTGGTAGCTGGGCACATGAGTGAGTGTTAAACTGAATCCTTCTACTAACTATTATTAAGAATTTGAAAGCTACGTCCTATTATCCAGGGAGGTCCTGACAACTCATAACTACACAACAATTACAAATCTAATTATGTCTTCTAAAGATGTGACTTCCGCTAAATCTTGTTATCTAAAAGGGTCTTAAACTACTCCCCATTATCCATGAGGGTCCTGGCAACTTCTAGTTAAAAGACAATTTTAACCTAAGTTATATCTACTGAAGGTACGACTTTCACTATATCTTGTTATCTAAGCAGGCCTTAAAACTACGCCCCATTATCCAGGAGGGTCCTGAAAACTCCTAACTAAATCCCATCTTAAACATGCAAACTTTGAAACCAACTTTTATTCCTTTGGGGTACATTTATGCTAAATTATGCTACTCATGATTGTTTTAAAATTTAAACTAAGTCCCATTTTCTAGGAGGGTCCTGAGAGTTTACGGTCAAACCTATTTTTGTGCTTGCTCTTCCCCTACGGAGAGTTTCTCCGAAACAAACGAAAACTTTCTGCCCCTGTTTCAATCAAAGAAAAATCTTTTTAGTTTAAAATGGTGGTTAGTTGATGGCATTCTTGCTGAAGATGTCTCCGCTGCTGTGTTTTGGTTTGACCTGCTTCCCGAACTGGCCCTGAACCGCTTGACTTTTCGACTGACTTTCAAACCCCGTGACCTTCGATGACCCGAGTGTTTTATACCCAGACTGTTGTTTCGCATATCTGACCCCTTTTATCTGAAACTTTGTATCTCCCATAAAATTACCCAACCAATCCACCGACAAAACTTCTGGGGACCCCTTGTATCTTACTTTGCATCCTGCCATCTTTGGTACGTTCTGGCCCCACTATGATTTGCAATTGGGAAACTGGCAGTGAGCCTTGACATCCTTTCTTCTTTGTTTTGAACAAGACTGGCATTGAAACATCTTACAGAACAAACCCCAAAAGGAATGAAATGCAATGACCTTGAGAGTTAAGGATAAAGAGAATCCAAAACCGGATGACTTACAAAAGGGAAATAAAAGGAAACGAGACTTATCTGAGTGGAACAGCTGGTACCATTAATAATGACATGCATTTTGGACTAATCGGCCCAATCCATCCAACCAATCAACGTTCAGTTGCCATACTTTGTTACCCCTGAATTCTATACCTTGGTTTCTTCAACCAAACCCTAATCTTGTTCATCCTGCGGTGTCCTGAACGGTTTTCACCCACAGACCTCTCTTACTTGAAAACTCACTTTCGCCTTAAGGTGCCCACGAGGGTTTTCACCAATAAGACTCTTTCATCTCAGGTTTCTCTCATCTCACGTCGCCTTACGGTGCCTGTGAGGGTTTTCACCAATAAGACTCTTATTTTTTTATTTCTCTTAGCTCGCATCGCCTTACGGTGCCTGTGAGGATTTTCACCAGTAAGACTCTCCCATTTTTCATTATTTTTCTACTTGGACTAGAGTGTTGTCCTTGACATGAATCACCTCTTCTTGCTTGACTTGGCATTTCTTGAAGACTGATCAGAAGGTCTTTCTTTGGACCGTAATGCATGCTTTTGGATAGGGTTAGAAAGAAAGGGTATCAAAGGCTCAAAACAATTCAAACGGGCTCAAAATTACAAGTTTTGGAATTAGATTTCTCACAACAACCACAACTTCTGTCCCAGTTTCTTACTTGGGGACTTTTGGATTTTTATTTTGATGGGACTGAACTGTGAGGCTGCCTACGTATCCTTAAGAGGAATCAGGTTGAACGTAGTTCATGACATAAAAATTATTTTGTTGTTGTGACTTTCTCTCTCTTTTCTTTCCACTTTCTCTTCTTTTCTTTTCTTTCTTCCTTTCCTTTTTGGTTGTTTTGTTGTTGTTTTTTTCTTTTTCTATTTCTTTTATTTTTTCTTTTCTTTTTCTCCTTTCCTTTTCTCTTTTTTTCTTCTTTTCATTCTTTTCTTTTCTCTCTTTCATTTGCTTGTATTTCTGACCTCTGCTACTGATTCCGAAAAAGGGGTATGAAAGAAAATAAATAAGGCTCAAAGGGGTAACAAAGGATAAAGTGTTTAGATAGCAGAACAAAATGCCTTCGTCATTCCAATCTCCAAAATATGTCGAGTACAAGCAAATACAATTAAACCAAAGAAGATCACACATAATATCTCTTGACCGAATCAGAATTGATGGCCATTTCAACGCACATTCCTTCTATGTCTGTTAAACATAAAGCACCATTGAACAACACTCTCGTCACGATGAACGACCCCTGCCAATTTGGGGCGAACTTGCCTTTGGCCTCAGTCTGATGTGGAAGGATACGTCTCACCATTGCTGATCCACTTCGAACTTTCGTGGACGCACCTTATTATTATATGTTCTTGCCATTCACTGTTGATACAATTGGCCATGCCACACTGCTGCCAATCGTTTCTCATCGATCAAACTCAATTGTTCCAGGCAGCTTTCGACCCATTCATCATCATCAATTTGTACTTCATCATCACACTCAATTTTGTATTATTATTTCAAAATTAGATTGGCTTCTAAGACTGGGCCGAAGATTTCTCATGCATGTCATGTCATTGAAACCAGCATAAAAAGAACTGTACAAGAAAGAAAAGAAAAACAAAAATAAAACTATCAGGGATGAAGAAGAAGGGAAATTGCATTTCATTGAAATTGAAAGATAATAAGGTTTAACACATCCAAATGGACGGAACATAGAATCTGAATCACAACCCTGGAATAATCCAGACAACTAAAAGAAAATCAAAGCCCACTACCAAAACTCCTTCCAAGTAGGAAGAGGAGTAGCTTCCCAATTGTTGATCTTCACATTCGGCCTGACAAAATGCTCCTCTTTGTGACCAAAACCTTCCCCAATTTCTACCATGTTAACTTCATCAAATAGACTTTGGACCCTCTCAAATCAACTCCTTATCAAAGACAACTCAGGTTTTGGAACTGCTGACACCGGACGCTTCACTTCCCCTGACTTGACAAAAGTTCTGAAGATGTGTAGGATAGGCCTAGAGAGTGGCCATGCTTTCTTTTCCAACTTTGTAGCCTTCTTCATATCATCCCCTGTAGGCTTAAACCCCAGACCAAATGTACCCAAATTTTTACGCAGATATACGGGATGTACAATACCTTGCAAAGATGCGCCCAGACCTTTATCCGGCACAAAACCATACTTCAACATCTCATTAGATACCATGCAGATCGAATGTGATAGCCTCAGTTTTGGAATGCATTTTCCTTCAGGAACCTTTTCGACAGACATCATTTCGGAAGTTTGATAAGATAAAGGTCCTTTATCATCTCCGGCCACAATAAATGGAGCAGATGAATCTTCATAAAGGTATAAATCCTCCTCCCCACGCACAACTATCTCTTGTTTGTCCCACTCAAATTTCACCATTTGATGTAGCGACGATGGCACTGCCTTAGCCGCATGTATCCAAGGCCTACCCAATAACAAATTATGTGGGGCGACCACGTCTAGCACTTGAAATTCCACACTGAAACCAACTGGCCCTATCACTAATTCAAGCGTTATATCTCCAGCATAACCTTTTCCCTTCCCATCAAGACCTCGAACACCTACACTGCTCATGTGGATTCTTTCGGTGTTGATCTTCAACTTTTACAAAGTGGACATGGGGCAAATATTTACACTAGATCCATTATCCACCAATACTCTGGTGACAAAATAATTTTTGCACTTCACAGTGATACACATAGCTCGATTGTGTCCGCACCCTCTATAGGAAGCTCATCATCCGCAAAAGTGATCCTATTTGCTTCGAAGATCCTACCAGCAATCATTTCTAATTAATTTATTGTGATGTTATCAGGAACATGTGCCCCTTTCAGAATCTTTGTTATGGCCCCGTGATGTTCATCTGATTGTGTCAACAAAGATAATAGAGAAACATTGGCTGGAGTTTTCCTTAATTGTTAAACAATGGAATAGTCTTGCACTTTCATCTTTCTTAAGAACTCTTCGGCCTCCTCCTTGGTCACTGATTTCCTTACTGGCATTTGGCTACCCTTGAAGAGCTTGGACTTTCTTAGTTCTTTGGAGGTAAGACATCCTCCGAAATGATTCGATCCTCCGATCTCAACAAATTCTTCCTCCACTTCTTTTCCTTTGTGTGTCATTATTGCTCGTTTGCAGTTTCCCGTGACATCCTTTGTATCAGTCGTTGGCAACTGAGTCATTGATTTAATAACAATAGGGGTAACGGGAGACCCTTTCACAACTACAACAGGCTTACTTGGCATCCCTAATACCACCAACTTTGGCCTTTTCCAACTTGCCCCGACACCATTCAAAGACCCTTCTACAAACATCACACGTTTTCTAGATACTTTATCTTGCTCATAACCTTAGCGGGTTTTTCAATTTCACTGGGAGGCCCAAAATGAGGAGTGCACCAGTATGGATCCGAGGTCTTGAATGTTGGTTTTGTACCATAGTATTGGTCATCATGAACTTTGAACAAGGTTCCACTAAAGGATAGAAAGATGTTGGCACGAGGAGGAGCATGGTAATTATGGCAAGGGGTAAAGCCTGGGGCATGCTGGAAGGAGAGTCCAACGGCATTGGGAATCTGGGATTGCAAGACTTTCGATATAGTTGGTGGGGAATGAGGGTAGAGGGTGCCCACCAATCCAAGCCTGGTACATCTCCGTTATCTGACGTTTCAACCTTTGGGCCTCTTCTTTCAACTCAAAATTCGATTCGACAACACCTGTGTCCGATCCCTTACTAGTCATGGTTGTCTTGATGTTTGACCTAGAGTGCATGGATGACTCGCCCGAATGCCACAAACTAACCACATGCCTGAACTTAATATAACCAAATAAAGCCATCACGTTAGCGTTAGGGAATTTAACATAAGATAATCTCACTTTATGTGCAATGCACCTAGCCACAGTTATCGGTTCTAAAATGACTTCGAGGGTACAAAGATCAGTTGGCATCATCCCAATTTGTCCATCTGAATCTTCTCCTTTCTTTTATTTCTTCGCCCTTCTTTAGCTCGCTCATTTTCCTTCCCCTTTTTCTTTCTGATTATCGCTCTTTTCTTCCCTCTCATTTCTCACATCCCATGATTTCACCTTTTTTTTCCTCTCTTTTTCTTTTTTCTTTTCTTTTTCTTTTAATAAAAAAATGATTCGATCGAACCCTACATAGGTTGCCTACGTATCATGACCCCGCATGAATCAGATCTTTGTGTAGTTCTAGAAGAACGGGAATAAAGTAAACAAATTAACATTCTCATTTTTGTTTCTCTTTCTTTTTTACCTCAATGACTACTATGACGAGATAAGGGAAGTAAAAAAAATAAATCTTTCTTTTTTTTTTTAATTTTCTAGACTCAATGATCTATAACCTTTTTTTTTGGCAATCCACTAGGCAAGTAAAAAAAAGGTTATAGATCATTTACCGATTTTTTTTTTTGACACAAATTCTCTATTAAGAAAAAATCCTAGAAGAGAAAAATAATTTTTTTTGACTTTTTTTTTAAGAAAAAAATCATGTTATTTTTTTTATTCTATGTACAATGTCCTAAAGTTCTAATGAAAATAAAAAGATTTTTTTCATTTTTCATTAATTTCCTAAAGAAGAACCTCAAAAGAAAATCTTTTTGGATTTTTGAAATTAATATCCTAAAAGAAAGCTCTTAAAGAGGTACTAAAAGAAAATTTTCTTTTTTTTTTGAATTTTTAGTCTTAATATACTAAAGGAAATATAAAAGCAATTTTTATTTTGATATTAATTGCCTAAAGGAAAAACCACCTCAAATGATTTTTTTTTTCATTTCTAGAATTAGCATTCTAAAGAAAACCTATAACGGAAATATAAAAACGCAAAATTTCTCTTCTCTTTTTTGGATTTTTGACTTGAAACACATTTCCAAATACAAATAAAAAATATAATAACAAAAGACCATGCAAACTCAACTAGATTATTACAAACTCTAACATCACCTAAAAGAATTAATGCTACTATACAGGACTAAAATGTAAAACATGAACAATTGACTCAAAAATATAAAATGGCTCCTCGAGCAGCTCCTAAATGCAGTGATCACGGGGTGTATGTCATGCTCAAACTCCGATAAGTAAATTCACACCTATATGAGAAAACTTAAACTGACACGATGTGAGACAATAACATTCCCTACTGACACATGCAAGACATGACCGAGGCTATTTTTGCAAAATGACTTATTTAGCCAAAATGTGGCCAGAAGTGTAAAATTTGGCTAAGATCCCGCAAAGCCAAAAACCTAAGCTTACGAGGAAGACCGGACCCTATGTGGGTTGCCTAAGTATTATGCCCCGAAAGACGAGAATCAGGTATGCGTAATTCAGGCAGATTGGATACGATTGAGAATTTTAAAAAACAACTAATGCAAAATCTTTTTTTTTTTTGGATTTTATTTTTCTTTTTTTTTTTATTTTCTGTTTTTTTTATTTGAAAAAATGATAAAAGTGCAAAATCTTTTTTGAATTTTTCAAGCTCTTTTTCTTACTTAACAAAAATGTGACAGAAAACATAATTGGGCCCCACTCGCTTTATCTTCACACTTCACCCTCTATTTTTCTTTTTTTTTTTTCATGTTTTTCTTCTTCTTTTTTCTCTCTTTTTTCATTTTGCATTTTTCATTTGCCCTCAACTATCATTGATTCGCCAAATGACCCTTTTACCNGCAAAATCTTTTTTGAATTTTTCAAGCTCTTTTTCTTACTTAATAAAAATGTGACAGAAAACATAATTGGGCCCACTCGCTTTATCTTCACACTTCACCCTCTATTTTTCTTTTTTTTTCATGTTTTTCTTCTTTTTTTTTCTCTCTTTTTTCATTTTGCATTTTTCATTTGCCCTCAACTATCATTGATTCGCCAAATGACCCTTTTACCCTCGGATAAATGCAACTTGTAGCACATTAGGATGCATCAGGATGGTCTTTTATTTTGGGGTACACCTGTCCTAGACAGACCCAACCCCTGTGTTGAGTGCACATTAGGATGCATCGGGATGGTCTTTTATTTTGGGGTACACCTGTCCTAGACGGACCCAACCTCTGTGTTGAGTGTCCTAAGTCAAATGCACATGATGCAAATAAGCGTTCCTACTAGGGATCCAACATGAAGTTATGTTTTTCTAGGTTTAAATCCTGGGGTTTTGGTCTAGATTTGGGGTATCCGAGCGGACAACTGGGGCCGGGGAGGGGCCGACGTACCGGGAGCACTAAAGTCTGTCCGGCCTTGTCGCTTGCCCAACCTCGCTCTATTTGGTATAATTTCTACAGAAAAAGTGGGTTACGCGAACGTATGTACCATTTTCAGAAAACTCAGATGAGGTGGCGTAAGAAGGCAAATTATACGTAATTCAATAATATTAAAGCGGTAAACAGATATCATTTTAGCACAAAGGTTCAAAAAAATACAATAATATCAATAATAAATAATCCAAGTAAAAATCATAAAACAAACTCGAATTCTTGAACCCTGAACCAGAGATTCTGGATTCTTTGGTCCCCAGCAGAGTCGCCAGAGCTGTCACACCTCCTTTTTTCTACTACACCCCGCGAAAGGTATAATAAAGGGAGTTTTTCCAATTAAAGAACAATCGAAACGAGATTATTTAATTAAAAATCAGAGTTGCCACTTGGGATAACTTATGGTGTCCCAAGTCACCGGTTAAAATTCCGAATCGAGAAAAGGGTTTGACTCTGTTATATAGTCTGCGAACACAGAAATCTGAGTAAGGAATTATGTTAACCCGGGAGAAGGTGTTAGGCACTCCCGAGTTCCGTGGTTTAGCATGGTCTCTTTGATCATACTTGGCTTTTTAAAATTGTTTAATTACTCATTTTAGAACCTATGTGCATTTACTTCTTTCACCGCTTTTAATTAAGAAAATTATCTTGAAACGGGTTACGCATACGTATATCCATTTATTTGGCGCGTCAAAAAGCATGTCACGTGAACGTGTCCACAATTAATAACGCTTTATTATTATTAAGGAAAAGTACTTCGGCTTTTAGAAATCGTAATCATGTCACGCAAACGTGTCCACAACCACGATAGTATATTAAACGTGCCTAAAGCAAACTACAAATCACATTCTAACTAGTAGGATTAACAAAATTTATTTGCACAAAATCAGTCAACCAATAAACCACCAAGCGAAGTCATCCGCAACACGTGAACCAATAGGAAATGAAGTTATTAACAAGTTGACCCACTTTTCCCACTTCTAGACTTCCTAGTTAAAAAAATTCATTTGTGCAATATGTTTATGCACTCTTATCTCTCACGCACCTGAATTGATAAAGGGGAAAATGACAAATATGTAAATGTATATCTAATTTGTTATAATGAGAATGATATGATACAGGAAACATATTAGAAGTAAACACAAATATTACACTAAAGTTTCTAGTTAAAGAGCAACAACAATTATCTTAGGTTTACCAGGAACGTTATTCCAAATTAGTTCATGCATTTCACAGTCCGGATGCTATTAAGGGGAGGACTTCTGCACTACACAACAGCAGCAAAAAATGAAAAATCAAGCAAGATTGTTTTAGGTCGTTGTTACTGCCTCGACATTCAAATAGAATTCGATCGAACTAACCTCAAGCAAGGGATCACAACATATTTCAGAATTAAGTATGAACTACATTATCGGCGAGCCAAATCTGTACAAATGTTTTCAATACTCTGTTTTATGCCTTTCAAATCTGAAACCAGATGCCAAGTGAATCAGGAAACTTAAATTCTAAAGAGCTTTAAGCAAGTGAACAATGATCAAGCATTCAGCTACTGGACAAGACTATAACAGATCGGATGAGGGCTGAGCTACGAATATAAATAGAACATCAATATTGCTTATATACTAAAGAAAGCTGAGATGAAATCGCTACACAGAATAACCTTTCTCCTACTGTTATTACTTGTTCCTCCTGATTAGCTATGAAGAAAACTGCATCTAAAAACCTTTAAGATCGGTCACTTGCGTATTCTTGTTGAAGCCACCTCTAAACCAACCTCCAGGCCCTTTATTTTCAAAAGACGATTGCCTATCCCAATTTATATTATTGTAACCTGATTTACTACTAAGAAATGCAAGATTCATGTTACATGAAACATTAGTATTCCTTTGCTAGCTTAAATATCGCATTATGCGAATTCAACCAAAGCAACAAAAGGCAGCGAACGTGAAGACTGTAAATAAGCTTCACGATGACACAGACAAAAACCAATATATCATCATGCTTAAATTGCAAATTTGAACCTCAAATCCTACCATTAACAGGCTTTTGGGAAGGAAACAGTCAACAGAACTATGCATATCAGATCATTTCATGCTCATCTCAACAAATCCGACTTGAATGCTCATGAGAACCACAAATGACACACATCACTAACTAACCCTTCGCAACACATCACTATATACATTTTCCCAAGTTTATGCCACACCCGTCATTATGAAAGAATAACCTAAGCAGTGCAATAGTCACACTCAAATGCAGACTCTAACGCCATGACACACTCGTGCTTACTCTAGTTACTCTAACAGAGGTGAAAACTCACTTTTTCTTCCTGAGTCACATGCCCTCACATCACAAATCTGAGAGAAGTTCCACACACATAAAATTAAGTAACAAGGAACCATAGATAGTCAAAATTCACTCACTCTCTGCAAAGAACATTCACATGCCACACAGATACATCATAAGCTTGCCCCTAGTGTAATACTCTACTAATCGAGCTATTCAGTAAAAGATCAAGAGGTCTTTATTTGGTTGTAACGTAAGCTAAAGGACGGGTAGGATATATTTAGATATAGTGACTAACCTCCCTAAGCACTTTTAATACAAATTTCCTTTTATTTCAATCTCCATGTTCAGCCCAATCATTCTTCCATATTTTATTTCATAGGTGCCCCCCCCCCCCACCACTTTTCTTTAGGTACAACTGGCCTTTTTATTTTTTTTTATTTTAGAATTTAACAGCCATTGCACCATTCAAGTATTTCTTTCCTGATTCCCCTTTTTCCACTTCCCTACTACCCCACACTTTGACTTTTGTATGTTCTTTAATAATTCAAGTGCTTCTAGGAGGTATAGGTTCAAACAGTCAAACTACTCAAACACAGGGATGTAGGTTATTATAGGGTTATCAAAGAACAAGCTTCAGGCTCAAAGGGGTTAACTATGGCAATATGTACAGGTGGATTCACAATTATATAGGCTACACAAAGAAATGCCTCAATCATCTCTAAAACCAAACATCTTCTATTTCACTTTGCAAATACACAGGGCAAGTTCTAGGTATCGCATGCAAGCATAGAATACAAGTAATAGCTTACACACACTTGGCATGTAACTCATTCCAAATCAGTTTATCAACACACTCATACGAGCGTTCAAGCAAGACAAGATGTGCAAAATAAAGGCATCAAAGTATGAGTCTACAAACGAGCCTAGATATCGCACCCTCAAGTTCGTTTTAGTTATTTGCAGGTGTGAACATTAAGGGTTGCATTCTAGCCTTCACCCATAAGGTCCTAAAACTATAAAAGAAAAATCTACCTAATCCGGTTCAAGAAAAACCCTTGGAAAAGAACCGTGGTCAAAAGAAAAACCAAGGGAGAATTACTATACTACCTAAAAAAAAAATCTACCTGGACTACTTCCCTCAAGATTACTGTCGAAGTGGTCCGTCCTCAGGAAGAGTCCTCTACAAAAAATTTAATTTTTTTTATTTTATATATCTGAATTTGACCCTCAAGATACCCGTCAACAAGTGTCCGTCGTTGGGCCAAGTCAGTTACTTCTAATGTGAGTACAGTCAATTATACACAACAACATCAATCTAATAATACAACATACTCCTTGTGCATTTTGGTAATAGTCAATGGCACCAGTAAACTGGGGCAGCCTCAAAACCTGGCGAATCATTGCAATTGAGGCATTTACCATCTTTCCCCGCACAGTCACATCCCGCAACATATGTTCTGGGCAATTCGTATAGAACTCCCTTACTATCATGGGGTTCACCGTCTCAGGGTCATCAAATAAGAACTCCATCTCCCTTCGTCGGATATCCTCATACATCTCTACTTTTTTCGCACGGAGGCTGCCCTTCAATAGAAATCTCAGGGATAAAGTTCTTGGTGGCCTTGGCATGAAAGTCGTCCTCTGCCCTCTATGATTCGAACCGGGAGGCATCATATGTAGGCTTTTGGGAAGTGCCTGTCGCGTTCTTTTGCCTTTTACGAGCCATATCACCTGCAAACAATTCAGGAGAACCATCAAATGCATCCTAACTATTGCCACTCGGATGGGTACTCAGACTTCACCACCCGATGGCACCAAACATGATTCCCCATTTATTTCTTTCTTACAACTATGCCAAGCCCCCAACTAGTAAGGTGCTCAAGGTTAACAACCCCCACAATGGCCCCACAACTTTCTTACATTTTTCGGCATACAATACCCCACACATGCTCCCTCATGTTGTTAACACCAAACACTACATCACCACAACCTAAGGGGGGCACAATGTGCTCCAAAATATCACAACAAACCCTCAATTTTCGGCCAAATAGGCCCCTCCACCAAACTACAACACAAAAATTATTTCTAGGCCTCCAAATCATCTAAATATCCCCTACAATTGAAGCACAATGAAGACCCACACATTTAAGCCTCACACAAGTCCACAAGAAGCAAATACAATAATAAAAACAGAAAAAGAAGCAAAGATTTAACAAAAATTAACACTATTCCTACCTAGGGTTTAATCAATCTAATGTAGGCTACATTACACTAATTAAGATGAAGAATTAGAGAAGAAGAAAAAAAATAACTTACTTGAATGAAGGAGGAAAGGGGTAGGTAGTGGTGATGGAGCTTTGAAGAAGATGACAATGGAGGATGAAGATGGGGGAGTGAGATTTTGAGAGAAAAAGGAGAAGAGAGGATTGTGTTTGGGAGAGGGGGCGTGTTTTAGGTCTGATGGGAATGAGGGGTTTTGGTAAGGGTTTGTTTTAATTAAAAGGGGTAAATAATAATAATAATAAAAAATAAAATTAAAATCGCGTACCTGGACCGTCTGGGTCTGCCGCAGTTTTACCGCATTTATGGTGCAACCACAGTAGATGGGTTTCAGAAAGGGCTTCACACCGCGGTTTGACCGTGTTTACGGTGCAACTGCGGTGGACTAAGTTTCGAGGGGGTATCTGACCGCGGTTTCACCGCGGTTACGGTGGAACCGCGGTCTGAGCGGTATTCTGATTCTTCGTTTTTTTTAAATTAATGTGTTACACTTACAACAATGTCGTGGGTTGCCTCCCACGCAGTGCCTGATTTAATGTCGCGACACGATGTAGGATGAGCGCATTTAAGGCTCGCTCGACCTCTGTGGTTCAGTCAGGTGCAGCTCAGACACTTCCTTTGGCTCGCTCATGCTCACATATGGCTTCAATCTTTGACCATTGACTCTAAATGTACGAGAGTCATTCTTTGTGGTAATTTCAATAGCCCCTGAAGGGAAAACTTCAACTACTCGAAATGGTCCAGACCATCGTGACTTAAGTTTACCTGGGAACAGACGTAGTCTTGAGTTGTAGAGCAATACCATGTCCCCGAGTTTGAAATTCCCCTCAACAATGTTTTGGTCGTGCAGCCTCTTCATTTTCTCCTTGTACAACTTTGTGCTCTCGAAAGCAAGATGTCTGAACTCCTCGAGCTCATGCAATTCAGTGATTCTTATTGTGCCCGCAGCTTCCATATCCAAGTTCAGTTGTTTCAATGCCCACCACGCTTTATGTTCAAGTTCCACTGGCAGATAGCAGGCCTTCCCAAACACCAACTTGTATGGTGACATACCAATTGGTGTCTTGAAAGCAGTTCTGTAAGCCCAAAGTGCATCATCTAGCTTCCTCGCCCAATCAGTTCTTGTGGCGTTCACAGTTTTGGTTAACACACTCTTGATTTCTCTGTTGGACACTTCGACCTGTCCACTAGTCTGCGGGTAGTAAGGAGTAGCCACCTTGTGGCGCACATCGTACTTAGCAATCAACTTTTCAAAGGCTCTGTTGCAGAAGTGAGTGCCTCCATCACTGATAATTGCTCGTGGTGTCCCGAAGCGGGTGAATATATTCCTCTTCAAAAACCCCACTACCACTTTTGCATCATTGGTGGGCAACGCAGTAGCTTCCACCCATTTGGACACATAGTCTACAACAACAAGAATGTATTTTCTGCCATATGAGCTGACGAAGGGACCCATGAAATCAATCCCCCAGACGTCAAACACTTCCACCTCTTGAATTGGGTTCATGGGCATCTCGTGGCGCCGGGAAATGTTCCAGGTGCGCTTACATTCATTGCAGCCCTTCACCCATAAGTGAGCATCTTTAAACATTGTTGGCCAGAAGAATCCAACCTCTAGCACCTTTGCCGTTGTCCTGACCCCTCCAAAGTGTCCATCATACGCCAATGCGTGACAAGCCTGTAAAACAGAAGATTTCTCTATATCGGGGACGCATCTCCGGATCATATTATCAAGGCATATTCTAAACAGATAAGGCTCGTCCCAGTAATACTGGCGGCTTTCACGATAAAACCTTTTCCTTTGGACCGATGAAAGGTCATGAGAAACTATACCACTGGCCAGGTAATTAGCAAAGTCTGCATACCATGGCGCTTCCTGAAGAGTGGTGGCGAGCAACTGCTCGTCTGGAAAAGTTTCCAGAATTTCCTCAACCTCAACTGCCTTTTCAGCTCCCTCAAGTCGTGATAGATGATCAACGACTTGATTCTCAGTGCCCTTACGGTCATAAATTTCAAGATCGAATTCTTGCAGTAGCAACACCCAACGAATCAGGCGTGGCTTAGATTCTTTCTTTTCAATTAAGTACCTGAGAGCTGCATGGTCAGTATATACAATTACCTTGGACCCTATCAGGTAATATCGGAACTTGTTGAACGCGAACACCACAGCTAACATCTCCTTCTCAGTCACAATATAGTTCAACTGGGCGCTTCTCAACGTTCTACTAGCATAGTAGATTGGGTGCATTAGTTTGTCTTTCCGCTAGCCCAGCACTGCCTCCACTGTGTAGTCACTGGCATCACACATTAGTTCAAACGGTTGCTCCCAGTTGGGGGCAACAATGATGGGTGTTGTGACCAGTCTCTTTTTCAACTCCTCAAATGCTACCCTGCAATCATCAAAAAACAAAAACGGGTGATCTTTTTCTAACAACTTACAGGGAGGGTTGGCAATTTTGGAGAAGTCTTTTATGAACCTCCGGTAAAAACTGGCATGCCCAAGGAAGCTTATAATTACTTTGGTTGAGGTTGGGGGAGGCAGCTTTGCTATTATATCCACTTTCGCACGATCCACCTCAATTCCCTTGCTTGACACCTGATGCCCCAAGACTATGCCTTCGTGTACCATGAAGTGGCACTTCTTCCAGTTCAGAACTAAGTTAGTCTCGATGCACCGTTTCAGCACTTGCATCAGTGGATATGGCCATCATGCACCGTTGGAATGTGGCAGGTGCATTGCATAGGCCAAAAGGCATCCGTCTAAAGGCATAAATGCCATACGGGCAGGTGAAGGAGGTCTTCTCTCTGTCCTCCGGTGCAATGGACATCTGATTGTACCTTGAGTACCCATCCAGAAAACAGAAGTGTGACCTCCCTGCCAGTCTGTCCAACATCTGATCAATGAAGGGAAGTGGGAAGTGGTCTTTTCGGGTGGCAAGATTTAACTTCCGATAGTCCATGCAAATTCTCCAGCCTATGACGGTTCTTGTAGATATTAATTCATTGTTGTCATTTTTCACAACCGTCATGCCACCCTTTTAGGAACACATTAAACTGGGCTTACCCAGCTGCTGTCAGAGATTGGGAAAATAATTCCTGCATCTAACCACTTTATTACTTCCTTCTTCACCACTTCCTTCATGTTGGGATTCAGCCTCCTCTACTGTTCCCTGGAAGGTTTGTGACCCTCTTAAAGCAGAATCTTGTGCATGCAGTAGGCGGTGCTGATCCCCTTGATGTCTGCCATGGTCCACCCAATGGCAGTTTTGCACTCTCTTAGTACATATAAGAGTTGTTGAGCCTGCACATCTAACAAGCTAGATGAGATAATAATAGGTAATGTGGAGTCGGGTCCTAGAAATTCACACCTGAGGTGTGCGTGCAAAGGCTTTAACTCCAGCTTTGGTGGTTCTTCGATAGATGGCTTGGCTGGAGAAGTTTCCCTCTTTTCTAAGTGCAAGGGTTCAAATTCTAGATTTCTATCCCAGAACCCTTTACCTTCTAATGCCAACACCCATTCCGCCAAATCCTCACCATTCACTTCATCCAAGTTCATCAAATATGCAGAAAGGGGGTCCTCCACAGTCAACACCTCATCGTCAGACTCTAAGATTACATCCACGGCATCAATAAGAGAGCAATTAGCGAATTCGCTTGCTCGCCTCATAGACTTCTGCACATTGAATGTTATTTCTTTATCATTTAGTCTCATCTTGAGCTCCCCAGTCTCACAATCAATTAGAGTTCTCCCTGTGGCCAGGAATGGTCTTCTAAGATTATAGGAATCTCTTCATCCACTTTGCAATCCAGGATCACAAAATCTGTAGGGAATACAAATTTACCTACCTGAATCAGCACATCATCTAGGATCCCAGACGGTCATTTCACGGTCCTGTCGGCCAGCTGCAACAACATGGAGGTGGATCTAGCTCTCCCAATGCCCAACCTTTTATAAATAGCCAGGGGCATAAGATTAATGCTGGACCCTAAATCGCAGAGTGCCTTAGCAAAGGCAAAATTACCAATAGTGCATGGAATTGTAAAGCTCCCTGGATCAGACAACTTTTCTGCAATTAGTCTAGACACCACCGCACTACATGTCTGAGTAAGTGTAACTGTGGCCAAGTCTTGGAAGTCAAACTTCCGGGACATCAAGTCCTTCATCATTTTTTCATATCCAGGCATCTCCTTTAAAGCTTCAATCAATGGTATATTTACCTGGATTCGTTTAAGCATCTCAAAGAACTTCTTATATTGTTCCTCCTTTTGATGCTTGGCCAATCTCTGCTGAAAAGGTGCAGGAGGTCTCTTCTTTCTAATCACTTGGGACTGATCTTTACCAGCTGCTATCTCAATTACTGGCTCCTGAACTGGGTCAACTATTTTCTCGGTCTCCTGCTGAATGCTCTCTTCTTCCTGAGCAGGCTGGACTATCACCTTTGTTAGTTTAGTTGACTCATCCAACTCAATGGGCACTGGTATGAGTGTCTCAACCTATCTAGTTTCTCTAGATCTCTCTTGCTCCACATCCAGGTCTCTGCCGTTACGTAGGCTCACCGCCATCAGCTGCTTTGGGCCTTGATCTGTTGGATTTATCTGGGTGTCTGCACGTAATGTCCCCTGAGGACGATTGTTCAGAGACATTGAAATCTGGCCCATTTGCACTTCAATATTTTTGATTGCTACATCATGTGCATCTATTCTTTCATTCATTTTTGCATTGGACCCAATAACCTGCTGCATCATTGCTTCAAGTCTAGTGAACCCATCTTCTTGCCTCCCACCATGTTGTTCTTGAGGTGGGGGGTACCCTTGCTGTTGATTGTGATTGTTGTACCCCTGTGGCCCGGGATACAGTGCCATATTGTTGGGGGGTCTCATACCTCCCATGTTTCCTGTGTTAAACTGCGATTGCGCCGACCTGTATTGCTGCTGATTTTGCTGACCCCAGTTCTGATTGCCCTGTCTCCGGCCTCCATAGTTGGACACATAGTTCATGTCTTCAGGGTGCTGATGATGATGATCATGTTCTGTGTTCCAAGGATTACTAATTGGCTGGCTAATGCAAGGTGTGCACAAGCCCCCGTTGGTAGTGTCTACAATATGTACTTGCTGTTTCTGCCCTGATTCCTCAACCTTTTTGGTGAGTATGCTCATCTGTGTCAGGAGGGTCGCCATATTTTCAGTTATGGTATTTGAGGGATCAAGAGGCATTGAGTGCACCACTGGAGTGATAGGTGCATTCCTAGTCGTCCACCCCGAATTCTGTGCCATCTTGTCAAGCAGATTCTGACCTTCTCTCCAGGTTTTGCTCAAGAATGCCCCACCAACAGAGGCATCTACAATATTCTTCATGTTGTCTGACAGTCCCATGTAAAACCGTTATCCCAACATCTTTTTTGGAACACCGTGGTGGGGACACATAACCAACATTCCTTTAAACCTGCTCCATGTCTCATGTAGTGTCTCTATTGGTTTCTGTTTGAAGCTCACGATCTCATCAATTTGTTGAGCAGTTTTGTTGGGCGGGTGGAACTTGTTGTGAAATTGCTTGACTAACTCATCCTAAGTTTCTATAGAGTTTATGGGGAGTGAGTTTAGCCAAACCTGAGCAGCTCTTGTCACCGAGAATGGAAACAATGACAACCTGATTGCTTCCGGAGTCACGTTGGGCTGCCTTTGAGTTTTGTAGATAGACAGGAAGTTCTTCAAGTGCTGCTGAGGATATTCTATTTGTGTCTCAGAAAAGAGTCCCTTGTTTTGCACCAAGTGCAGCATGTTATTTGTGATCTGGAACGATTCAGCTTGTATTGCGGGCACAACAATGGCAGTGGCCAGATTGTAGTTGTGGGTTGTGCCCTGTCATATAGTGCACCCTCAGGCACAGGAGGTGCCACTTCTCTGGCATTTAAGCCAGCTTGCTCATTCCTGACGTTTCCGTGGGGGTCGTTTACGTCTCCCATGTCAATTTCGAGTTTGTGTGTTTGTTGGGATTGTTGAAGTCTTTTGTTGGCACGGTTCAATATCTGAAATGTTTTCTCGGGGTCTGAGAGTCCTTCAAGTAGTTCTCCAGTCCTCGTAGACTTTCTAGGCATACACCTGAGCAACCAAGTCAACAACCGTCAAAATTTCAATGAAAATTGGGTAGAGAGAAAACTGACTACACTAAGAATTTTTGTACTTCTATCAACGGTAATTGATAATTCCGTTAATTCCCCGACAACGGCGCTAAAATTTGATCACGCTCAACTATGCCTTATAAAAAGGACAATGCGGACATTGCAAATATAACCTGAGTATTATGCCCAGAGTCGAATCCACAGAGAATTAACCTATCAATCACTATATTTAGACCTACTAAACTCTTTTAGAATCAAATTCCCAAATGTTGAGAATCACAGTTGAGGGTGTTTTTAATAACTAAGATTAACAGTAAGTAAATAGCTGTAAACTAAGATGCTAAGTTGTAAACAATAATGAGAAAGCGCTAAGGTAATGATTTCCCCTATTAATGGACATCCTTTTGTTTATGTTTCATACAAATTCACCAACGCATTCCTATCAATCATGAACATTTTTCTTACCGTAAATCTATCTCGAGTAATCACAGTAATGTACTAAATGCACTCTCCCGAGACACTAGCTAGCTTTGGTTATCACAATTCACTTAAGATTGCACCCAAGGATTTGTTATTCCTGATCCCGCCTTTAAACTCGCAGTTATAGATCCCTCTTATACTTTGGGAGTGGTGTTGTTCAACATTCACCTAAATATGCACTTTCTCCTGAGTTATGCACACTAAATAGGCACAACTAATTGAGGATCATGTCAATTAATTACAACAAACATGTAGTTGAACAAATAAAAATTAAAACTGGCAAACTGTATTCACATAAACAAGAAGTTCATCCCTCAATAGGTTCCATCAAAACCCTAGACAAAAGATTTAGCTACTCATAACTATGGGTAAATAAACTAGAATAATGTTCATCGTGAAAATTGCAAGAAAAATTAAAGAAGAAGAAAATATGATGTTTTGTGTGATCTCTCACAATTGTTTTCCTTACCAAAATACTCTCCAATACAATACATTCCTCCTTTGGGCGAAGTCTAGTGTTTAAAATAGGGTTTTGGGCTAAAAATCTCGTATTTTGCACTTAAGTCCCTGAACTTTTCCGCCTCTGCCGCGGTTCTGCCGTGGTTATGATAGAACCTTGGCCAAACATGCTCTCTGAATCTCAACTTGTCCGCGACAGTCCTCTACTGCGTTTCTGCCGCGGTTATGGTGGAACCGCGACAGCCCTTCTTCAGGCGTGGCTTGAGCTGCTTCGCGTGGTTCACTTGGCAGAATTTTTACAATTAGCCTCTTTTTTCTCCATATTTGATCCCAAAAGTACTCCATAGCCTTCTCTTGTCATATATCACCTGCAAGGCATGAAAAGCTCTAATTAGAGTATTTTATTATCACTTTTATCATCAAAACTATACAAGAAGGTGGTTCTTTAGGGCCTAATAATAGTTAAATTCACCTATTATCAAGGGCTTATCATATGCCCAAAGGATAGGAGGAGTAGCTTGACACTTCTAAGTCTTACTTGGTCAAGGCACCTAAGAAGATGAAGAAGTTTGCAGACCATAAGCAGCGGTCCACAGACTATGGAGTTGGGGACATGTTCATGGTAAAGTTTAACCCAAGACAGTTCAAGGCACTACGGGTCATGCATCAGAATCTGACTCGCAAGTATGAGGGACCATTTAAGATCATCGCCAAGGTAGGCAAGATATCATACAAGCTTGACATACCATCATATCTTAAGATCTATCTTGTTTTCCATGCTAGTGTGCTTAAGCTATATCATGAAGACAATGATGATCCGAGTAGGGGCCAATCAGTCGAGTGCCAATTACTATCACCGCCTCGTATGATAGGGAGATTGAGGATATTATTGATTACCAAGGCTAGGCGTAAACAAGGGTAGAAAGCCACTACTATGTTCCTCGTCTATTGGAAGGGGTAAACACCGGAGGAGGCTACGTAGGAATGATATGAAGATTTATGGCAATTCAAAGATAAGATCCGAGAGCTTATGCATCAACATTGCACCATTATGGCAACATTAGGCAGGGGAGAGTGTGATGACCCTCTGTGTCATCATGCCACATATGCGATATTTGGCATATATTAATACCACGTGGAAGCTTATATGGGAGGAAGACTAGCATTTATGAGAAGATTCTAGAGAAGTATGCACATTTCCTTTGGAAGATCCTAGATCCCTATGAATTTTCTAGGAAAGTCCTTAGAATCTTCTAGGCTTGTAGAGAATTCTAGAGAAAGCCCTTATCTTGTAAATATTAAGGACTTGATTAATAATTAATATTTACATACTAGCCCTTAGGAGACTAACATATAAAGGGGGCCATTCATTTGTAATTCATGAAGCAAACAATTCAAGTTCTCTCTAATACAAAGCTTTCTTTAGCAATTCTCTTGTGTTTTTTCTATCATTTACTTAACGATTTCTAATATCTTAGTCTGATTTGGCATAACAAGATCGTGAGCATTTGTACAAGAACGTGAACAAGTTGTCAAGTACCACACGTGCACTTAGTTTTAAGACTAAGGACGTGGCATAATGGTTATTGTCTTATTGTAGGGAGAATTGTCGTTTAAAATTTAGTCTAGTATCGAGTATGGAACTCAATTAAGAGAGTTTTGGGTGGAGAGAGGCAGTAGAGAACCGTAAAAGAGGAGAGGAGAGGATAGAAAAAAGGAAAATGGTGTCACTAAATCTTCTAAGTTAAGGCACTAATACTGGATTATAAATGAATTATAAGAAAACGATAGTTATAACGGGTAATACAAATTTAGGACAACTTTGGTAAATAATTTTGAAATATTGTATAGGAAAGAAAAAAATTCACTAAAAATGAGTTGGATAATGAACTTTTTAAAAGCGGGTCAAATATGGACAAGAACCATATTATCCACTTAGAAAATAGATAACCAATGGATAATTAAAGAGTTTAAAATTTTATGTTTGTAAAGACTTAAATTGGGAGTTCCTCAAGTTTGAGAGACTAGAAATTCTCCCAAAAGTGATTATATTTAAGAAGCCATGGATAATTTGGATATCTATATTATCCATCGGTTAACCCGTTTTCTATCCGTATTAAATATGGATCGGATCGGATAATTTATTCATTTTTGCATTACCCTTTTTTGACCCGTCCATATACTTTCCAACATGACTATTTGCGACCCCTAGTTATACCCTTAAACTATGGGAATTCTTAATTACGTACCCCATGAACTTGGGTATTCAATAGCTATTTCCCCCAAAACAATCTCGCGTTTGTCACGTGAATCTTTCCATCAATGTAATATTTTTAATATATATATATATATATTTATTTATTAGATCATCTTTTTCGAATAAAATTTGTAATATAATTTAGCTAGAACTCCAGTACTTTGTCTTTTTTATTTTATTTTACATTTAGATAAAAATGATGCAGTTTCATTTAATTATTTTTAAAATTTATCTTCAAAAAGAAAAATACACCGTTAAAATAAATAGTCATAACATCTAAAAATGATATAAAATATATATCTTGAACTTTATTATTTAGGCTAAAACTTTTTTTTAGCTAAAAATTATGGAGCTCTAAGCAAGTATTTCTTTTTACAATTTTCTCCAAAAAGATACACAGTTAAAATAAATAGCTATAGCATATAAAACAAAAATAAAAATGAAGTACACAATTGCAAGTTTATTATTTTGGCAATACATATTATATTTGATAAAAAATAGTGGAGCTGCACTCAATTTTTTTTTACTAATTTGATTCGAAAATAAAAATACACAGTGAAATATATATCCATTAAATATAAAGAAAAAATAACAAAAATACACATTTGGTACTCTATTATTTTAGCTATAAATTTTTTATTTGGCTAAAATATGGAGTTTTGGCCAAATTATTCACAAAATTGGCCCCAAAAAGAAGAAATAAATAGTTAAAATAAATAGACATTATATTTATAGAATAAATTAATAAAAATAAAAGAGAGTGTACTCATGCTCCCTGCTTCAATAATGTTCGGGGGGTAACGACTATCAAATAACCAATTCAAGGGGATAATTAAGTCTCAAATAATTTATTCTTACAATTAATAATTCATACCAAGTTTTATTTTAAAAATGTTTTCCGCCTATTCGTATTCATAGAAGGAAGGAGAAAAACAAAGAAAAAATGACACGGTATAGCCGTTCTCAAAATAATAGTTAAAAATATGTATTTCTGTATGATATAACAAAGATATATCAAATTTATATACTTTTGCGGTTACCGGATATAAATAACTTATGTTGAGGCTAAAAGTGATTTTCGTCCATAAAATGAAGTACAATGGGCCGTGGCCTTGTTCGATTAGTGACTTTATATTCCCAACTCATAGAAGCCCAAAAGACGAGTCGGACCAAGCCTTATTATTCTATAGGGTTTTAACTGTAAAATTCCATTCCCCCTTCTCCTCTTTCTTCGTTAGCTCTATGTAAACCACAATTCCAACTTACAGGTTCTAATCTTTTCTTCTTCAAAATAGGTGTTTGTAAAACTGTTGAAGAGGCAAATTCATTTTGTTGATTTATTCTCAATCTGATAATTTTATTTTTTATTTTGATAATTTCAACTCATTCTATCTCCATTTCTCGAAGAAACTTTTTGAAGAAGTTTGGCGTCCCGTTTTTGGACTCAGGTAAAAGATCAAACTTCAAATATGTCGCTTTCTTGTTTTCCACTTTACCTTGGACCTCAGTGCTCCATCACCAGTCCCTTATGGCGACCACCAGAGGAGCCCTTCAAGACCTCCAATACCTCTCTAGCAACCTCCCTAATGCTATTCGGAGTCGCATTCCACATACTACTCGAGCCTACCACTCCTTCATGCCCCCACAGTCAACAACCTATCTCCAACTCCTAATATCTATCTTTAGCTAAAGCTCCCCACTTGATCGTAGGTAAACCAAATACAACCCTCTTTCTTCGTTTCCTCGTAATCTCCAAATCCACGATCAAGAACTTGCTGGGTCCTAAAGTTCTCACCTGGAATGACGTTGCAGTCCGTGCACAAGCCTTTATCAAATTCTATGAAGAGTAGATAATCCCCAAAAATAGCTATAGTATATAACAAAGAGAAGTACACAACTAATATAAAATAGCTATAACATATAACAAAGAAATAAAAGAGAAGTACATAATTGCAAGATCATTATTTAGGCTATACTTTCTTTTATTTAATAAAAAATAGTGGAGATATAGTCAAATTCTTTTATTGATTTGATTCGAAAATAAAAATACACAATTTAAATAAATAGCTATAGTATCTAATAAAATAACGAGAAATACACAATTGGCACTCTATTGTTTTAGTTATAACTTTTTATTTGGCTAAAATATGAATTTCTATTCAAATTTTCAAAAATTTGACTCGATAAAAAGAAATAGCAATTATAATAAATAAAAATTGTATCTATAGAAGAAATTAATAAAAATAAAAGAAATTTTATCCCAACAATATTCAGGAGGTAATGACTATCAAATAACCAATTTCAATGGGTGTAATTAAGCATCAAATAATTTAAGGGTACAACTAATAATTCATGCCAAGTTTATGATTTTTAGGTATTCCGCCAGTTTGTATTCACAGAGGGAAGGAGAAAAATAATACCGTATAATAACTCTCAAAGCTCCGATAATAGAAGTGGTTTTGTTTCTATAAGCAATTCAAAATTTTGTTTGTCTTCATATTGGTGATTTCTAATGTGAATTCATCGGGTCCTCCCCCTTCCTACGAGTTCCCCTACTGACCCAGTGACACACCAACCACGCCCCTTCTCTTTCTACAATCATAAAGCCCCTTGATCCCCTTATTTGTCTTTCATCCCCCTTGAATAAGTAAGTCCCCACTCTTTTTAATTCAAAAATAAAAATAAATAAATATATATATATATATATATATATATATATATATATATATATATATATATATATAAAATATATATTTTTGTATATGTTATATACAAAAATTATATAAAATTTATATATTTTTGCGGTTATAATATATAAATAGTTTCTATCGCGATAAAAAGTGATTTTTGCCCGAAAACGAAAGGGATTTTTTCCTTCATATATAATATTTGAAGCTTATTTACCTAATTGTTCAAGTTTTGTATATTACCCACCCTAAATAAGTTTTCCTTACAATTTATATACAATCCATTATTAGTGCCTTAAATTGAGGGATCAGTTACACATTTTTTCTTTTTTCTCTCCTCTTCTATTTTCCTATCCTCTAACTAGTGATGACCGTAACTTTGGTATTAATTTTCATACCAAAATTCAACTAAATTGTTCCAATAAAATCCCACATTCGGATATCTAAACAACAATTAATCTAGATACCCAACGGAAAAAATATATCCTCAGCTACGTGATGCACATATTTACAGTGTATTACACAAATCTAGGGTTAGATTGCACAAATAAAATATAAATTAATATAAGAGACCAGAGAATGATGATGCGTAGTTAATATGTATATACAATTAAAAACCTACACAATAATTTGGGTGGTATGTATAGGTAATTTTTTGTATTTACATACTATATTTCTATAAGAATCACTACTTTTGATGGAGGGGCGAGAAAGAGGAGAGAGAAAAGGTTTGTGTAGTGTGGTATGTTCATCTTTATGATACATTTACAATAATATACTGTAAACTAAAAATAAATTTCACGCAAGTAATTATACAGTATATAATTTATTTACAACTTATCTATAACTTTTGTACATCATTCTTATCTAAGTAAATACTACTACAACTCATACAACTTAAATATAATTTTCATACAAATTTTTTATAATATATCTTTGATCTGTATTTTGTATATGATTTGTATATATTTTGTAAGTGATGTGTTCTTCTTCCTCTCTAAAATTCCAATCAAAACTCCCTCTCTTAAAATAGTTTTGTTACCATATCAACAACTTTATGTAAGAAGATATTATTTATAACTTAATTACAAATTTTATACAACGATTCATACATTATATATTTATTTTTCTACTTTCATACAACATTCAAATAAATAAAAAATATAATTACAACACAATATAACTTAAATTTAATTTATATACAACTTTAATACAATTTCGTAGAAATATTATATGTCATGTGTTCTTTTTCTTTTTCTTCTTTGCGTTTCAATCTGAAATTCAGCCAAAATCAAGTGTAATCTTCATCAAACACCCTCAAAATTGAGATATAAACTTAAAAAAATATTCCCAATTGTTTGCAACAACATCCAATCCAAACAAACAATAGTTTTTGAAAATTCAAATGTGAATTCACAGCATTGAAGCTTTTGTAATAGCTATCAACGGTGGAGAATCAAACACCTTCAAAATTTATTGATTGATAATTTAAATTCGAACACTAATTGTGAAACATGAAAGGAAATTTCTGAAAAAAGAGAGGATAAAAATTAGAGAATAAGGATAGAGAGAAAGACGGAGAGAGAGAGACGACGAGAGATAAAAAGAGACGGAAAGAGAGAATGCAGTGATGGGAAATAAATAAATTCCTATTCAATTTATAATATAAAAAAATATTTATTAATATTAATTGTATATAATTGATAAATTGTATATGCCCATATAATTAAGTTAAAGATTGATTAGTGATGGTAATAAAGTTTCCTATATAGCATATAGTATAGGAAGTAAAAATCCCAAAAGGAAATACATTGGGCCGTGGCCTTGTTAGATTAGTGACTTCACATTCCTACACCATAGAAGCCCAAAAGCCGAGTCGGACCAAGCCTTATCATTCTCTAGGGTTTTTACTGTAAAATTCCATTCCCTTCTCTCTTTCTCCGCTAAGCTTTCTGTAAACCACAGTTCCAGCTTACAGGTTCGAATCTTTTCTTCTTCAAAATAGGAGTTTGTAAAACTGCTGAAGAGGCAAATTCATTTGTTGATTTATTCTCAATCTGATATTTTTATATTTTATTTTGAGTAATTGCAGCTCATTCTATCTCCGTTTCTCGAAGAAACTTTTTGAAGAAGTATGGCGTCCCGTTTTTGGACTCAGGTAAATGATTTTTTCACCTCAATTAAAGATTTAGTTTTTTTTCTTTATGTGTTTGGATGAGTAAAATAATCTGTTCACCAATTTACAGTGGTAAAGATATAATTTTTCTTTAATTTATGAGAACACTAGTGATGGATAATTCTACATTATCGAATATTAGAATGAATCAGATCTAAATAGAGCTAAATGGATAGTGATGACTCATATCGCCAACTCCAGCTAGCTTTTGATTGAGGCATAATATATTGTTATGTCATTGTACTTGCATCTGGATGTTTTGAATTGCAATTTCATAATCCAATATTTCAAATTTTAAGTGACCTTTGGATACAAATCACGAGAATGTGTATTTGTTCACACTTTTCACCAGCTATTCTGCCGAAGATAAATTTACTTGTTTGTGTAAACAGTAAGATGTGAATTATAATTTTAAAATGTTAAGAAGGATTGCTTAGTTAGCCTAGAAAATTAAGGTGCTGTGAGTGAGTGATTTGTTTTTGTATATGGCAGTCTGTTGGGTAGGGGTGCTCGCGGTTTGGTTTGATCGATTTTCTATTAAAACCAAAACCAAACCAATTTAATCGGTTTTTAAAATTTTAAAACCAAAACCAAACCAATTTAATCGGTTTTTAAAATTTTAAAACCAAAACCAAACCAAATTAAATACAAACCATCGGTTTGGTTGTTATTGGTTTGGTTCGGTTTTCGGTTAGTAGTAAGCTAATGATAAGTCGATAATAGTAAAACAACACTAGACAATAATCTGAAAATAATTTGCTAAATTTATGCTTTTTTATATATTTCTTTCAGAACTGAAAGTTTATTTACCTGTTTATATGAAAATAATGAATAAAAAAACAAACTAAAAGTTTTTTTCCTCAAGCTTTAGCCATTGTAGTCCTGCAATTTGAGTTTTCTTTTTTTTCTCTTGTGGTAGGGTTTTTTTTAACTCTTCTGTTAGGCAAAAGTATGTGCGGAGGGATAGAGAATTAGAGTCTCTTAAGAAAAAGAAAATTGGCCGATTCCTATGCTTAGGCAATCTTTTAAGATATAAGTAGGATAAACCAAAATTCAAAATAACAATTAAATTGCATAAATATCTAAAATTATTTTGAAAAAGATATTATAATGTATATAAACAATTGTTAAATTTTATATATAATTAATTGGTTTGATTCGGTTTATTTTTTGGTTTTTTGTAATAGAACCAAAACCAAATCAAATATTATCGGCTTTTAAAATTTAAAACCAAAACCAATCCAAATCAAGAAAATATAGGTTTACTTAATCGGTTTGGTTTGGTTTTCGATTTGGATCGGTCCTGTCAAACCGTGAACATCCCTACTGTTGGGCATAGCTCATTCTGCATAAAGTATAAGGGTTTAGGGAAGGTGTTATTTTAATTTATTCATACTATGGTATTTGCAGGGCGATAGTGAAACGGAGGACGAAGAGGAGAGTGATTTCGAGCAGGAGGATGATGAAGGGCCAGCTGAGACAACCGCTGCAGCGGCTGGGTCAAGATACCTTGCAGCTGGTGACAGCGACAGTGATGAATCAGACGGACAGAAGCGAGTTGTCCGGTCAGCAAAGGATAAGCGCTTTGAGGAATTGTCTGCTACCGTTGATCAGATGAAGAATGCTATGAAGATTAATGACTGGGTCAGCTTGCAGGAGAGCTTTGATAAGATCAATAAGCAGCTGGAGAAAGTCATGCGCATTACAGAATCGGTTAAAGCACCAAATCTCTATATCAAAGCTCTAGTGATGCTGGAGGATTTCTTGAGTCAGGCCTTGGCCAATAAGGAGGCAAAGAAGAAGATGAGTAGTAGTAATGCTAAAGCCTTGAATTCGATGAAACAGAAACTGAAAAAGAATAACAAGCAGTATGAGGAGTTGATTAACAAGTACAGGGAAAATCCTCCCGAGAGTGAGGATGAGGCTGGTGATGATGAAGAATCAGAAGAGGAAGAAGAGGACGATGAAGAGGAGTTTGAGGAGGACCCAACAAAGATTGCAGCTGCATCTGATGAGGATGATGACGAAGATGAAAGTCGGGATGAGATAGCCGAGAGCGCTACCGGGTGGGAGAAGATGCTGAGCAAGAAAGAAAAACTCTTGGATAAACAGTTCAAGGATCCAAGTCAAATCACGTGGGAGACAGTCAATAAGAAGTTCAAGGAAATTGTTGCCGCTAGGGGTAGAAAGGGGACTGGAAAAATTGAATTGGTTGAACAGCTCACCTTCTTGACCAAGGTGGCCAAGACTCCAGCACAAAAGCTT
Source organism: Nicotiana glauca (assembly GCA_026770625.1). NCBI lineage: Eukaryota > Viridiplantae > Streptophyta > Magnoliopsida > Solanales > Solanaceae > Nicotiana > Nicotiana glauca. Next base: position 31,574 of record MU733260.1, read on the forward strand.
GAAATTCTGTTTAGTGTTGTGTCTGCCCAGTTTGACGTTAATCCAAGTCTCAGTGGACACATGCCTATAAATGTGTGGAAAAAGTGCGTGCAGAATATGCTTACCATCCTCGATGTTTTGACCCAATACCCAAACATTGTGGTTGATGACATGGTGGAGCCGGATGAAAATGAGACCCAGAAAGGAGCAGACCACTCGGGGACGATAAGGATCTGGGGAAACTTGGTTGCCTTTGTTGAAAGGATAGATGTAGAGTTTTTCAAGAGCTTGCAGGTAATTGATCCACATACCCGTGAGTATGTTGAGAGGCTGAGGGATGAGCCGTTATTTTTGGTTCTTGCTCAAAATGTCCAACATTATTTAGAACGGGTAGGAGACTACAGGGGTGCTGCGAAAGTAGCTCTCAAACAGGTTGAATTTGTTTATTATAAACCTCAAGGAGTGTATGATGCTATGAGGAAGTTGGCTGAGCTTACGGAAGGAGAAGGAGAGGCAGAGTCTATAGAAGAAAACAAAGCGGTTGAGGAGAGTAGAGGTCCAACTGCATTTGTTGCAACTCCAGAGCTTGTGCCCAGGAAACCTGCTTTTGAAGAAAATAGCAGGACATTGATGGACAGTCTTGTTTCTCTCATATATAAATATGGGGATGAACGAACCAAGGCTCGTGCAATGCTCTGTGATATATACCACCATGCTATCTTGGATGAGTTTTCAACATCCCGTGACTTGTTATTGATGAGTCACTTGCAAGATAATATCCAGCACATGGACATTTCAACTCAGATACTTTTCAACAGAGCCATGGCTCAGCTCGGTCTCTGTGCATTCAGGGCGGCACTTATTGCAGAAGCACATGGCTGCTTGGCTGAACTCTATTCTGCCGGCAGGGTGAAGGAGTTGCTCGCACAAGGTGTCTCCCAAAGTCGATATCATGAGAAGACCCCAGAACAGGTTTCTTTGCTGAAAAATTTCATTCTTTTTCTTTTATGCAAGAAATTTATTCTTATTACGTGCCCTTATTTTCCTCCATTGTAATGTTTTGGGATTAGCTGCTTTATTGTATTTCATAATTGTGGTAGCTAGTATGTTTCAGAGTGTTTGTGTGGCGCAGCTCAACAAGAAAGTTGGTTCTAGTTGAAACTCTAAAAGAAAAATCAGTTTATTTGTTGGTTTACTTAATGAGTTCAGTGGGTATCTAAAAGTTCCCCTCATGGTTTTCATAACTAGCAGAACTTGTTCTTTTGGAGAATGCTCGGGAGTAAACCAGTGATAGTAAAATTTAAAGAACTTCACAGAACTTTAAATTAATTCCATCAGTTTTAGCAGTGTATAAAGTTGACTTGACTTCCAAAGTAGGGACTAACCACTTGATTGAACATTTACACATGGAAAATTAGTTAGCCAAATTCGTCCGAACAAATTCAGAGTAACTGAAATAATCATATATTTTATATCGGATTGCACCTTCAACTGACTCATTTATCAGAGTAGGTTTTTTTGTGAAATTTCATCATTATGATTCTTACCAAAGCTTCTACACTATGCATGTCGGACACTTTTAGGAGCGGATGGAGAGGAGGCGTCAGATGCCATATCATATGCATATAAATCTTGAGCTTCTTGAGGCCGTCCATCTGACATGTGCAATGCTTCTTGAAGTGCCAAACATGGCAGCTAATAGCCATGACATGAAGCGCAGGGTTATTAGCAAGACATTCCGGAGATTGCTTGAAGTGAGTGAGAGGCAAACTTTCACCGGCCCACCTGAAAATGTGAGGGACCATGTAATGGCAGCGACAAGGGCCCTCAAGCAAGGAAACTTTGAAAAGGCTTTTGATGTTATCAACTCCCTTGACGTGTGGAGGCTGCTACGCAACAAGGATAGTGTTCTCGAGATGCTTAGGGGCAAAATAAAGGAAGAGGCACTGAGGACCTATCTTTTCACATATTCTTCTTCTTATAATTCTTTGAGTTTGGATCATCTTGCAGGGATGTTTGACCTTTCAGATTCACAGATCCATAGCATCGTGAGCAAAATGATGATTTCTGAGGAGCTTCATGCAAGCTGGGATCAACCATCCCGATGCATGGTCTTTCACGATGTTGAGCATACAAGACTGCAGGCTTTGGCATTCCAGTTGACGGAAAAGCTGTCAGTATTAGCAGAAAGTAATGAAAGAGCAACAGAATCGAGGATAGGTGGTGGTGGATTGGAGGGCATTCCTCTGAAGCGCAGGGACGGCCAAGATTATGCTGCCGCAGCTGCTGGTGCTGGTAAGTGGCAGGATTTCTCCTTCTCCCAAGGCAGACAAGGTGGCGGTGGTGGCCGAACAGGATATGTAGGTGGTAGATCAGCTTCTGGGCAAGCATCGAGGGACCGTACTAACCAGGCGCGGGGGACTTACGGTGGTCAAGGCTCAAGATATCAGAGTGGTGGAGGTGTGAGGGGAAGTCAGATGGATGGATCAGGTCGCATGGTTAATCTTAACAGGGGGGTCCGCGCTTAGAGAGCCGTGCACAAAGTTTTGCATAAGAGAGAATCACAGAGCACTTTGAGGTCCTGGTTGTAGTAAATTTATAGCTTTCTTTGTTTCATAACTCAACGTTTCATTGTGTTACATTGTTTTCAGCGACTTTAGTAGCATCCTATGGCAATGCTTTACTGCTTCTCTCAGTTAATGACATTCATTCTGTTGGGTACATTCTAATCTGCATTGATTATTGGCTGGTGGTACGTGCAACCTAGAATTTTGTCACCTTCAAAGTTGTTTCTTCTTTTATTCTTCGCTAGATAATGCACAATAGTAATTGGGAGACTAGGTGTATCACTACATGATTAGGGAAAAAGTTGTTTTTTCAGGAAGTAATCAGAGGCTGAAAACCGTAATTCCCTGTATGAGAGTGGTGCAGATTAGGCCATAATTTCATGAGTAATAAAGCAAATTCAAATCTGATTGCGCCAAAGGCCAATATGACTATGTACAATAGTTTAGAATATATCTTATGAATATCTATTGAAATTGCCCTTGAACTATTTAAAATTAAGCAATATTGATATTTTAAACTTTTTGTCTAATGTTACTCCCGCTACCAGCGCTCAACCGAGATACCCAGGTCGAGAAAGCCCGCACAGCCGTCTACCCAACTCACCCATGAATAAAGAGAAGGATACATATTCATTAATTAGGCAGTAAGAGGTTATTTGAATAGCACCAGTTCATTTCCATTAGTTACGTCATTAACAAGTCTCCAAATTAGTACACTATACATTCCTTTTTTTTAATGGGAACTTAATTTGAGAACCCCCTCCAAAAATAGGCGTATGCCACTATTTGCGGGGCACACACGTCATTCTTTAGTAAAAGGCGAAAGAATAGTTCGCTTTGTGCTCACCGCGCAGCTGCGTAGTACACTAGTGATACATTCATAGTTGAAGTGGTACATATGACAATTACAACACTTTCAAAATTAAATACAATCCACACTATGTCCATGGAGCCTCTAATAGAAACAAAAGAGTGCTACGATAATACCGGCAACAAGGCCCCGACTATACCTCAAAATGTTATGCACAAGGACAAGAGATACAGGACCCCAAAATGAAGAGGGGCTCACCAAGTCAGCTGAGGAGAGGGTATGTTGCTATCACAGATCAACACCACCTGTTGTAGAACAACCTGCATCCATTAAAGATGCAGCGCCCCCGGCGAAATGGATGTTAGTACATACAGAATAGTACTAGTATGTACGAATAAACACCATCTCAATAGAACGAATAACAGTAAACAGAGAAGGAAATATGAAATCAATAAGAGACTCAAATAGTATCAAGGTGTCAAGTTAGGGGCAAGGTAAATTTCAATTAAGTTTCAATCTTTTAAGCTGGGAGCTCCTTAGGACAGATACACCATCATATTTTTAGCACGAAGTCTGATCTCAGCCCAAAAGGCTAAGCCGTCTCACCCCGAGACATTCGCCCATAATACTACCATGTGCGCTGCATGGCGTGTGATCTCAGCCCGATCGGCTAAGCTGTCTCACCACAATGCCATGTGGATCGACATCACATTGCATCTTGCTAGCAATAATCTCATCCCATTCAAGGGAAAACATCTCAAAACATCAATATCATCTCATATAAGGGGAAACAACCTCATTACATAACACTAGGATGTACCCCTCCATCACTCCTCGGACGGCATGTGTAGTTTCGGGCTTAGATTATTTTGACCTACCCTTCCTCAGTGACTAAACGATACTGCCAAAACATTTATTTTTAAAGGGATTTACTACTCATTTCATGATCTTTTAGATATCATTCATTTCATCGGCACCAATAGCCATAACGCAATATCATTCTTGGCACGTTGGCGGCATATCATATTTCATGGAGGAAATGTTACATGCTTTGAACTTCCCAGCAAGGTTCATCAAATGGACAATGACTTGTATATCGACTCCCTAGTATATAGTTGCAATCAATCATGGAATGTATGGAAAGATTATAGGGAAAAAGGGCTTCGACAAGGGGATTCTGTATCAACTTTGCTGTTTGTAATATGCATGGAATATCTAACAAGAATATTGAAGCTGGTTACAAAACAAGAGGGGTTTGAATTTCACACAAAAATGTCGTAGCATCAAGCTGAATCATCTCTATTTTGTAGATGATGTTCTTCTGTTTTGCAAAGGAGATTACCACTCAATCATGTTAATGATCAGAGGTTTGAAGACATTTTCAGAGGCATCAAGACTCACCACTAATGCAGGGAAATCAAACATCTTTAGTGTGAACATTAATATGCAACAATTGAAAGAGTTATGTGAGATCACAAGATATCAAAACGGCAAACTCCTATTCAGGTACCTTGGAGTCCCTATTATATCAAGTAAGATATCAGCTGTAGATTGTGAAATGTTGGTGGACAAACTGACTGCTAAAATTAGATGATTTGGATCAAGAACTCTATCATATGCTGGAAGAGTGCAGTTGATAAATTTAGTATTAATGCACACACATGTTTATTGGGCATCTATCTTTCTACTTCCTAGAGCAGTCTTGAAAAGAATAACTTCTATATGTAGGAATTAACTCTGGGATGGGAAGGTGAACACAAACAAGGTACCACTGATAGACTGGGACCTAATGTGTAGACCAAAGAAGGAAGGAAGGCTAGGAGTTACAGAATGTGTGAGCTGGAATGATGCTACCATAGGGAAACATGTATGGAATATAGCCCAGAAAGTAGGTAATCTATGGGTAAAGTAGGTTAATCACCTGTATATAAAAGAAGAAGATTGGTAGGACTACGAAGTACCTCAGGACAACAGTTGGTATTGGAAGAAGATGTGCCATATCAAAGACAAAATGGCAAGGGGGGATGTGAATAACCACTGGATCTCTCAAGGTGGAAAATACATGATAAAGAAGTGGATATGAATGGATAAGGGAATCCAGGTACTATGGAAACATCAAACTTGGGTGTGGAATAGCTTAAACATACCCAAACATAACTTTATATGTTGGCTAACCATGTATTATAGGCCACAAACAAAAGACAGACTTGCACGGGTAGGAATAAGCCCAGACAAGCTATGTGTGATATGTGGTCAAACAACAAAAATCGTATCTCACTTGTTCTTTGAGTGCCACTTCTCTAAAGCATGTATTACTGAGATACTACAATGGCTGAGGATGGGAGTGAAGAACATGGAGTTGGAAGGTCTTTGGAAAAGAATCACAAGAAATATAAAAGGACAGCTAAGGAAAAACTTTGTCCTTGCCATCATGATTGCACTGATATATGGTATATCGATGGGAAGAAATGAACCATTGTGGAAAAGCAAAGTCTCAAGGCCATAGATCTTATGCAAGCAAGTGAAGGAAGAATGCATGCATCGGATGAAAGGCGGCCTGAATCGAAGGAAGAAGGAGGACAATACGATATGACTAAGAAATTTTTATAACTAGAATAACAAAGGCATGTAAATATGTAGTAGAGTTTTAATTTTGTAGGAGATGTCTTATAGGTTATGTTATTTCCTTCTCTTTGGCTATAACTGATGTATATGTTTTGTCTGGTAATGAATAAAAATCTTTCTTTCACAAAAAATAATAATTCCTAAGATTGTTTTATAAGAATGGGGCCAGGTTTATAAAACTAGAAAAGTGAAGCCCCGATGTAGAATTGTGATCGCATATGTGATCGCGTAACGCTCATGCGATCCGTAAAGTGGGCTGCATAATGGTCCTCCGGAATTGGGCATTTCTGCTTCACTTTGCGATAGGTCTGCGATTCGCAGACCAATTCTATAGTTGCATGATGCGCTGCAGAACTCCCTTCTGGAAAATTTTATGGTAGATCTGCGATAGATTATGAGGCCCGCAAAATGATTAAGCGGTCGTGAAATCGGCCGCAAAATATCATCCAAATTTTGCCCATTTCTCTGTTTCACTCTGCAACAAATCTGTGGTCCGAAGAGTGATTTTGCGGTCGCATAGTGACCGCAGGAATGCCCTACTCTACCAATTGTTTTCAACTCTCCAGCGCACTGCTCAAGCCAAAAATTCGTACCTCGGCTCGCAATCTCGTCACAAAGAATTTCTACAATCATCAACACATATGTCTACCTCGACACCACGAAACCCCAAGTTTTAGGTAAACAATTTCGGGGCCTTACTAATTGAGAATAGACCCAACAAAGAGTAAATGTCAAACAATTGACATAATCAATTACCCAACAAATTACAATACTTAGTAGACCTAAACTATAGGATTACCCTCAGGAGGAATCATTTCTTTTGTGAATATACCTTGCAAAAATTTGAATCAACAAGTTGGAAACACATGCTCCACATAATTCTTAAATATTCAAATATAAGCTAAACTAGAAATGACCCCATCATATGTTATTTACAACCAAGTTCATCTAACACGATTTTTTTTTCATTAATTGCGCAAATTCTAGCTTTTAAGTCATTTGCTGCAGTGGTATTAACAACAATATTATCTAGTGTGATAGTTAAAACTTTATCAATAAGACTATAAAATTGAAGTATTTCTAGAACAATAGTTGTAATATATACTCTAGTGTATTTTGAAACAATAAATTTATAATCAATAATATATTTTGACATGTTCCAGTGAGGATCAACCCAATAACGTGTAACATTTAAATAATTATTGCCGTTAGGACTACGACCTATATAAGATGTGATAAACATTTTACAATCTAAGTGGTAAAATACACAACTATGTACTAAAGATAGTTACTTTGAAATCTAAAAATATTATTTCTAACTGTGGTCTTAGGAAAATCTTGAAAAGAAGGAATATAAGTTTCTTGTATATAATGCACAATAGTAGGGTGAGAAGGAAAAGTAAAAGGTAAGCCAAATAAATCGATCACTTTTGCTAATTTTTCAAGATCTCTATCTTTGTTATATAGATGTAGTATAGTACCAGTGATAGAGTGAATCTGTTGTTGGACATAGTTAGAACCCCGCCAGATCCAGTAGGAGCGCAAAAACTGCTACTAGGATCCGATATTTTTCTGGCATCTATTTGTCACGACCCGAATTTTCCACCATCGGGATCGTGATGGCGCCTACTTGTGGTAGCTAGGCAAGCCAATTTACTCACCGTTTTCACAA
>MU733266.1:0-24050 GCA_026770625.1 Nicotiana glauca
CTGCTGCATTTTTGCAGCCCAAACTTGCCCGTTAGCCATCCGAAATTACCCCGAGGCCCCCGGGACCTCAACCAACAACACAGATATGATCTATTACCTCCTCCAAACTTGCTCGAATCATAAAATCACTATCGATAACATCAAAATCGTCCGTTTTCAACGAATTCAAGTTTAAGTTTAACTATAACTTTAAAAATTCTCATTCGATAAAAAACCCAACCAAACGATGTCCAAATGACCTAAAAATTTGCGGACATATCCAAAATCACCAAACGAAGCTACTGAAACTCTCGGAATTCCATTCTGACTCTCGTATCAAAATATCACCTATCAACCGGAATTCGCCAAATTTCCAACTTCGCCAATATAGGCTAACTTCTTCACCGGACCTCCAAAATTACTTCCGATTGCGCTCCTAANCCAACATCCGGTTGACTTTCCCAACTTAAGTCTTCTTAAAAGAGACTAAGTGTCTCATTTCCAACCAAACTCTATCCGAATTACTTCAAATTCACCAAACACAGGTAATGAAACCTATAGAAGCATAAGACGGGGAAAACGGGGCAGAAATACCTGAGATGACGGGTCGGGTTGTTACAGTTAGAGATCATGTTTAGGCTTTATTCATGCTCACTATATTTGTACTCAGTCATAGAAATTATTGTACGTGTTTACCTCAGTCTCTATTATTTGCTAATATGTTGTGATACTTGATGTGGATTGTGTACCCTTATTTGTTGATGATGGTAAGGCCAGTGAGGTATATGATTGAGTGAGACCGAGGGCCTGGTTGTGAGGATATTAATACCATAGCGCGTGAGTTGTCCGCGTAGCGCGTGAGTTGACCATGCGGGTCCAGGTATTTATACCATAGCACGTGAGTTGTCCGCGTAGCACGTGATTTGACCGCGCGGATCCAGGTATTGATATGATGGCTTGGTTGTGAGGATATTAATACCATAGCGTGTGAGCTGTCTGCATAGCATGTGAGTTGACCGTGCAGGTCCAGGTATTTATGCCATAGCGCGTGAGTTGTCCGCGTAGCACGTGAGTTGACCGTGCGGATCCAGGTATTGATATGATGGCACGTGAGTTGTCCGTGCTTAGCGCTTGGGCTTTGGGAGGCCCTCCAGAGTCTGCACACACCCCCAGTGAGCGCAGAGTGTTGAGTGTGGAGTTCTGAGTGCGAGTGCTGAGTGATGGAGTGACATTGTTGTGAGGTTGCATTTACTTTTGTTATTGCTGCATTTATCTATTAAATTTCTTTGTGGCATTTACTGAGTTATGGAATTTACTTGTTTATTCCTGTTATTTTTAAAATTGTGAAAAATAAATAATGGAACTGTTTTGCTCAGCTCATCACTACTACTCAGTTCCTTAGTTATTTCTGTTACTACTGAGGTGGTTGTACTCATACTACACCCTGCACTTTATGTGCAGATCCAGGTGAGCTGGAGCGCGGCGATCGTTGAGTTTTGCCGGCTATCTGTGGAGTTTGCAAGGTAGCTGCTAGTGTCCGCAGGACCTTGTTACTCCTTTTATCATTTCTTCTTTGGAAAGTTAGACGGTTTATATATCTTAGTTCATAGTTTTAGACGCTCATGACTTAGTGACACCCCGATGTTTGGGACTCGTTTTCGTATTTTATATTATTTATATTTAGAGCTGATTTAGTTTATCAGGAATTAAATTATTGAAAATATTTTATTAAATTCTTATAATCAAATTAGTAGTAATATTTTATGAATAGGCTTGCCTTGTAACACGATAGGCGCCATCACGACCAAGGTTAGATTTTGGGTCGTGACATTTTCCAACTCCGGCATAATCTTTTATTTGCCTCATAGTTCTATGTTTCTTAAAATCTACTTAGTATTCTACCTTTGTCTTTGAATTTTAACCTTCGTGCCGACTATTATTTACAAGTTGGTAGATGTCCAAACTTGCGCAATCTACCGAGCAATAGAAGGCGACTATTTTGGTCAATTCGCATCGTCAAATTATTCTAAAATTTTTACCTATTCAATTCAAATGTCTGCATCGTCTTATAGAGGATCGTCGAGATTAATCTTTACGCACCCGTTAATTCTAAGTTTTGGCACATGTGTCGAGGTACTATCCCATAACTCTCAAAACGGTTGGCACCGTATTCCCAGACCTCAACAACTTTATGATTTGCCAATAAAAAAAAATTAGAATATTTTCATGACTATCATATCCTTATAAATTATTTTGACTCCAAGCTTGTCAATTGTCATACAAATACCAACAAATTATTTTCAAGATAAAAATCACCCATTTTTGGCTTCTCTTATACGTAGCCCTATCTTAAAACTCGATCCGTCGATTTCTTAGAAATGCATTCTCAAAAGTTCTACTCTCAGCATTAGTGCTTACCATCTATATTATGTCTTTCCACCAAAGGTTGACTTAAGTTGGAGATCAAAGTAAGGAAAACTTCAAGGACGATATGGCTGACCAAATCGTAGTAATTGACTTAGTTGAAGACGAAGCTGCTGCCGAGAAAGCAGAATCATACCAGGATAAGATTGTTAAACTTGAAGCGAAAGTGACACAAATGGAGAAAGAAATTGATGGCGTCAGGGAAGTGATGGCTGATCTTAAGAACTTATCCAACGAAGAAGCTACTCTTTATTTCGCACAGCTTCATCTCCCACTTATGAATGTAATGCCTAGTTTTTAAAATCTGCACTTTGTCTTGCTAAAAAGGGCATTCTAAGCTGCCAACAATAGGTATGCAGGAGAAGCATGATTAACAAGGACTCTATCACAGAATTTGAAAGATTATCATTCCCCACCCACCTTCCCTTACGCATGCAACCTACGTAAGACTCAGTCTCATTATGGAAAAGAAACTGGGGCAGATTTTTAGCACGCAGGATGAGTATGCTCGAAAGGAACATCATCCCATGGAATAATAATCAAACTTCCTAAAGATTGAGGAAATTTTTGAAAATTTCGGAGTCATGCAAGGAAAAGAACTTGTGCTAGAGCTAAAGCTTTGATGTTCGACATAAGTCAGCCCTTCACAAAATTTCAAATCATTCTACTTCCATGTCAACAAGTCTCGTGCGTTAGAACCCTCTAGATAACAATTCATTCTCGTCCATCCGTTTTGCAACTTAGGCTATTCTTTCTAGTTTAGGGCTCCTTCTTAACCATATCATGGATAAATCTATATAATCATATACTCTATAATTTTATGTATTTATTTCATTATGATGAATGCGCTAACACTTTATTTTTGTTTAAAAAGTTTTATTTTTTCTTAAAAGGTTGCCCAACATTGAAAACTGTTTTGGCTGTGAATCCGCAAAAGGACGAGGCTATAATGACAGACCGATTTAAAGAATTCAGCACTAGTAAAGGACTATTACAAGCACAGATTGATGGTACCAAGGCAAATGTGGTGCGAAGAAACGTGTTGGTTAATCTTGGAAATACTTTCGACCTACTTCCAAATATAGCTTCTACTTCCAGCTCAAATCAAAACATTTGCTTAACCATATCTTCTTGCCCAAATCCTACTTATGCAATCTCTCTACAAATACGATTAACTTACACTCCTAATGAAGTTATGATGATGCCCAATATCCAGCCTTCCGCGGTCACAATTCCTTTTAGGGAAGACAAGCAAGACCAATTAGCAGTGTGCCAATATGTAAGACATGGTAAAGAAATTCAGTCAAATGGCCACAAGAATTAGGATAATGAGCTCCAGCATCTAAGGAAAGCCATTGAATATGAGCTGCAATCAAGAAGTTATCAAAGTTTGAAGTATGAAGATTTGTGTTTGCATCCACATGTTGAACTTTCGCTAGGATACAATATGCCAAAGTTCAACACTTTTAATGGGATTGGAGATCCCGTTGCTCATTTAAAGGATTACTGCAGCTGGTTGATTGGTATTGGACATAATGAGTCCATTCGAATGAGATCATTCATTCAAAGTTTGTCCGGATTAGCACTCACTTGGTACACCAGACAAGACTATAGCAAATGGCATACATGGGAAGATATGGCTAGCGTTTTTGTGAAGCAATATGAGTTCAACAATGTACGTAATCCGCACATGGCTGATTTTCTCAAAGTAAAGAAAATGCCGCATGAATCTTTTCATGAGTATGCCATACGATGGAGATTAGAAGCTTCAAAAATACATCCGCCATTGCATGAGGGAGAATTGGTCTCAATCTTCATTCAAATTCAAGAAGGCATATATTTTGATAAGTTGCTCGTAACTTGTGCACACAATTTCTCTGATTTGATTCGAATCGAAAACGAGCTAGAATATGGCATTCAAGAAAGAATAATTATGGTCAATTCAACAACTCAAACCATTAACCAAACCTTCCATCAAGAGATACATGGAAACCTGCAAAGCAAATGTAAAGAAGATAACTCAATTGCCACGACTATGCCCCAGCTACAACGCTATGACAATAAACAATTTTTGCAATCTTATGCCACTTTCAACTTGCATAACATGCACCTCCAGCCTAATTGCCAGCATAATTTTCAGCAAAACTTCCAGAAGCAGTCTCCCCGAGCACAAGCCAACCTTCAACAAAAAAAGAAAATTAAGCACTGCTATTTCGCTCCTTTGGATGAACCATTGATTGACATACTTGAAAGATTGAAAGCCAAAGGTCTTCTACAACTGAGAAATGGATTTATCTCTGAGCATCCAGCGCAGAACTTTGATCCATCCAAGAACTGCACATTTCATTCAAATATTCAGGGACATGACACCGAAGATTGTCCAGCACTCAAATTCAAGATACAGACCATGATTAAGCAAGGCAAGATAAAGATACAACCTGAGTTACCAATTAATAATTGCGGAATTTTAACTGCAGGCACGGTTATTGTCAAAGGCGATCCATCAAAATTAGCACCAAGATGTTTGAAAAGAAAGCGCATAGCAGATCAAGAAGACTAAAAATGATATCATATCACAACCATTCTCCACCCGCCCGCCCTTCGTACTACTCTTTTGCAATTGTTCTGAGACTCTTGTAATGAACTACATTTTGACCTGATTCCCGTTTAAGAGGGGATACGTAGGCAGCCCTATAGGTTCGGTCTCAATATAATAAATTTTTATTTCCCACAAAAGACAAAACAGGGGCAGGTTTTCGCAGAAGGATTCTCATTGTTCGGCAAAGCAGAAGCCAGATTTTCGAGCTAAATTTTAGTCATCTTCGCATCGGTAAGTTTGAAAAGCCATAGCAATATAATTGCAGATTCAATGCCAAAACTTTGATGTTCCATGCAAGGCAACCATTTTCTTTTATACTAACTACTCTCATTGAGTGATGCAGAGGCAATCTTTAGTTATTCTTGAATAATATTGCACTCTTCCCTAAAAGCTCAGCATCAAAGTCAGAAGTTACAAGAGGAAGAAGTGATCAAGCCGATTATCACAAATTATATTTTGAAACTCATAGTTTTGTTTGAGTGCAGGAATTTACCGATAATAAACTTCAGCATGCAGATTTCAAATTATTGGCATCGCTCCCTGAATATTTGCTTCTATGAACGCACTGCATCAAGCTCTCTACACTATGGGTATTCGCTACTATAAAGTTATTTCACCAGAATCTTTGCATCGCACCATGAATTACACTACAAAATGTCAAGATCTGCACCGTATAAAGCTCTTCGCACGGCATCAATTTTGGTAATTACAAATCAAGCACCATATATCGGGTCTATCCGCCCTCAAACAGGATATTTTGGGTTCATCCGCCCTCAAATAGGATATTTTGGGTTTATCCGCCCTCAAATAGGATATATCGGGTCCATCCTCCCTCAAATAGGATATATCGGGTCCATCCACCCTCAAATAGGATACATCGGGTCCATCCTCCCTCAAATAAAATATACGGGTTCATCCGCCCTCAAATAGAATATATCGGGTCTATCCGCCCTGAAATAGGATATATCGGGTCAATCCGCCCTTAGATGGGATATTAACATTAATCCTTGCTTAAAAAAAGGACATTAATTTCGACCAAAGCGGTCACAATTGCATAAGCATTGTTGAAACATATTATCCTTCATAAATCATTGCCAAATGCATTTATCTTTATAAACTAAATTTTCATGTGCATTGATGATCATGAGATATATCACCATAAAATTATAATTTTATAAGTTTTCCCAATAAATTCGCATTTCTTATGAATTGACGCCTAATATTATTTTTATAAGATTACTTTTATGGCATATTACATCTTACTTCCTAACAAGTTTTTTTAGCATTGTTAAGCTTTGCAAGAAATATAGCGCAACATGGAACTATATTTTAGCAGTGAACTGAGGCAGTTTGCTGGAGAGGAAACCAGACTCGCCAGCAAAGGTCAAAGGTCTACTCTTGGTCTCCGCTTGGCCAGACTCTCAAAATTTCTAATCATATCATCATTATCTTTCTTTCAACCATGGTACCCAGTGTCTCTAAAATTCGACATTGGGGCAGAATTTTAGAATTCACATCAATAGTTGAGTCCCACTCCAGGGTACCATAAGTCTTGAAGTACATATGGCCTGATTCTCGTGAAATCGGAGATATGTAGGCAACTCAAAACCGGAGTTCGGCCGCAATCATTTTTTTTACGTCCCCTTTGTCTCATTCCAACCCTGATGGTCGGGACAAAATTTGCTATTATGTCAATTTCTTTGCCCGAAGACTCTTACGTCGTCTCCGGTCAAAGAGGGGCAGCTGTTGACATCCAATTTTGCCCCTCCTTTCTTCCGAAATATTTCTTTGAGCTTCTTTGTCATAATTCCTTAAATAGGTGTTCGTTTACTTTATTACTATTGAAAGCTAATATCCTATTCATTTAAACTATTACTTTAATATCATTATTATCATTATTATTTTAATCGCATTATAATTATTATTTTTGAGCAATTATTTATTATTATTATTATTATTATTATTATTATTATTACTACTACTATTATTATTATTATTATTATTATTATTATTATTATTGTTGTTGTTGTTGTTGTTGTTATTATTATTATTATTATTGTTGTTGTTGTTGTTGTTGTTGTTGTTGTTGTTGTTGTTATTATTGTTGTTGTTATTATTTCTACTATGATGATGGCGAGGATTTTATCTCTCAAATAATTTCATTTAACGTCAATCTAATAATATTCTCCTTTACAAATATTTTTCACTGCATTGCATTGATCCTACTCTTGTTTGTAATATATTTATTAGTATCTAATAAATATATTTTTTACAACAAAAGTTTGTAATTATTTAAACACTAGAAAAGTATTTAATATAAATATTTATTACTAAGCATATCAAGATTTAAGAAGCCCAAATAAAAGATGAAGAAGAAAGGGATTTAGCCCTTTCCATAGCCCAAATCGGAGTCCCATACCCACCAGCCCACCTACTCTACTTCTTTTTCCAGTCATGTCACGACCCAATTTCCAAACCCGGTCGTGATGGCACCTCTCGTGAAGATAAGGCCAGCCAATAGAACAACGACACCCCTTTCAATTCTATTAAACATAAATGAATAGATAAATTCAACTTAATGACAATAATAATCGATATCTACAGCCCAACACAACCCGACTGGGTGTCACAAGTCACGAGCATCTAACGATGACTGGACACAACTGTTGGACCAATAATGACATACAAAATACAATCTGGGATCGAAAGATGAAGTCCGGTGCCACGAACACTGGCGGTCACCTTGCCCAATTACAGTAGTAATACCTTCAATCAACTATTAACCCACTGTCGGGTGAACAATACCTGCAACTGTACGCGAGGTGCAGGGAGTAAAGTGAGTACTCCAACTCAATGAGTAATAAGAGTAAATATAAACTGAGCGTTAAGAAAATACGTAAAGCACTCCATCATGCTATATAGAGCAGTGCAACCCTTTGAGAAAACAGTAAAACCGTGAAAATCCTTTAGAAAGATCTGGTTCAGTTAAAAACCTCTTTTGAAAATATCCTTTTCCAACAGTAAAGCATATGAATGCATTATTAGATAGTGCAAATGAGCACATAAGTCAGCCCCTCGGGCACAACACTCCACCGACAAATAACACCAGGGTATCTGGTAAACAATGCACGAAGTAGCATGGATGCCAATGAAATGAGAGTGCTGAATGTCATAACACGTAGTACAAACAGGAACCAATGCATGAATGCAATGCAATACACATGACCGCTGCGGCACACAGCCCGATTAGTTTGGGTACCCGCGCTCACCGTGAGGGTTCAGACTCTGGAGGGGCTCCTACAGTCTAAGCGCAATATCAATATCACACCGCTACGGCGTGAAGCCCGATCCATCCTCAGTCCAGAATATGCATATGAGCCACTAGGGCGATGTCAAGTAACAGTTCTCAACTCCAAACGTTAGAAATGTAGTTTAAGTTTTAAAATCTTAGAAGTATGACTAGACATTTCAAAACAGTGTTTAACTCAGGACTGAAATCATTTAACATGCCAAGTATCATGGAAACAGTGATAATAATCCCTAAAAGATTCAATCAGTTGGGACGAGGCCCAATTATGACAATTAATCCATTTTTATAAGGATATCAACTAAGCTTCAATCAATTAGGTAATTATTTCATTAAGCGGGACGGAACAAGTCACAATCCCCAACGGTGCTCTATCCCACGCCCGTTATCCGGCGTGCAGGTCACCTCAATACAGCACTATGATGTGCAAACCCGGGGTTTCAAACTCTCAGGATATCATTTACAAGTATTACTCACCTCGAACTGGTGAAATCTCTAGCTCGCGATGCCTTTTCCCCTCAACTCGTCCTCCACGCACATTTAATCTAATCAAAATCAGAGCGAATACATTACAATATGCCAAGGGAACAATACCCAATCGAAAACAATCAAAATATAGCAAAATCTCGAAAATAGAAAAACCCGAGCCCCGGGCCCGCTTCTCAAAAAATTACAAAACTCACATTACCGGATTCCTCGTCTTGCCACAAGTCCATACATACCAAGAACTCCCAAATCCGAGCTCAAATGACCTATCAAATCCCAATTTGAAATATCAAAAACTCAAGCCCTAGCTTTACCCCCTTTTAATGAATTTCAACCAATTTTCATGTTAAATCTAACATAATCTCGTGTATTTAAGCCAAGGAACTTACCTCTAATCATTCCTCCTTGAATCCCTCTTCAAAATCGCCTCAAAGCTCGTTCAAAAATGGTATCCCAAGCTCGCGGATGAAATACTAAATAAAAACCCCTTCTGAACAGCTCTTTCTGCTTTTGCGGTCCTTTTTGTGGCTTCTGCGACACCGCTTTTGCGGTTACTTATCCGCTTCTGCGGTTCCTCAACTCTTCCCCAAGACCGCTTCTGCGGTCAACCAATCGCATAAGCGGGTCCGCTTCTGCGAAAAAATCACCCAGGCCCATTTTTTGCTTATGCGGGCCCCCTCTCGCTTCTGCGGGACCGCTTCTGCGGTCCATTTCCGCAGAAGCGAAAATACCAGATACCAGATCCTTCAGCAGCCTTTAAACTCCAAATTTCATCCCGTTAACCATCCGAAATCACCCCGAGGCCCCCGGGACATCAGCCAAAGGCACCAACATATCCCAAAACATCATACAAACTTGTTCCAATTATTAAAACACATCAAACAACACTAAAACTATTAAATCACATCGGATTCAAGCCTAAGTTTCTTAAAAACTTCCGAAATATACTATCGATCAAAAACCCGACCAAACCACGTCCGAATGACCTAAAATTTTGCACACACATTAAAAATCAGATATCGAAGCTACAACAACTCTCGGAATTCCGTTCCGACCCTCGGATAAAAATCTCACCTATCATCCGGAAATCGTCAAAATACTAACTTCGCCAATTCAAGCCTAATTCTACACCGGACCTTCAAAATCAATTCTGATCGCACTCCTAAGTCACAAATCACCTCCCGAAGCTACCCGAATCGCCGGAAATCACATCCGAGCCCTCTAACTCATAAGTCAATGTCCGGTTGACTTTTCCAACTTAAGCCTTCCTTAAAGAGACTAAGTGCCTCATTTCTTATCAAAACCAATCCAAATCAATTCTCACACACCACATACCGATAATGAGATATTAAGAAGCAATAAATGGGAAAAACGGAGCAGTAATGTCATGACCCAAAATTCACTAAGGGTCGTGGTGGCGCCGGACACCTTTGTCAGGCCAGCCAACTAATTTATCAATTAATTCCTCTTTTGATACTTTTGAAAATCTGAGGTTTTTCCTTCTATTTTTATAAATAAAAGTTCAATACTAGAATTCAGATTTAAATAATAAAAGTTAGAACAAATCCGTTGTAAACCCTCCCAGAAACCCGATGTCATAAGTACATGAGCGACTACTGATACGAGAAATAAAATACAACATCCGCTCGGAATACAGTGGGCGGAAAGTAAATACAGTACATTGGAAGAAACTACTCTAGCTGCGGTCGCCTCAATGATGCAGCTCACCTAGTCCCAGCGTCATCCATGCTGCTACACCCAATAGGCTGCTGGAGGTGTATATATACCTGTGCAACAAAAATGCACAGAAGTGTAGTATGAGTACGCAATCAACGTGTACTCAGTTATTATCCCGCCTAATCCCGAAGGGGTAGAGACGAGATGGCCAACTCCGACACTCACTAGAGGTCAATTAGCAATATTCTATAAGTGCGAGAATAATCATGGATTTATATAAAAGTTCTGATTGTGAAGCAAGCAAACAGGTAAACACCTTGAACAATAAGTCAAGGGCTTCTAAAGTTTGTTCTTTATTATCTTAACAATTTATGTCAAGCCACATAGGGCCAATTCCGCATTTACAAATTTCCAAGTAACAGATAAACATGCGCAAATCATGCCGAGGTCGACGGCCCGCTCCAACAAAATGTAAATTGTGCATTGTCGAGGGTTGAGCGGCACGAACCATAGATGCATCTATTATCACCGAGGCGTTCGGCCCGTTCCATAATTAAACACATATCCTGCTCGTGAATCATCCATGTGATGCAGGCACACATAAAGTACATACTCAATCAGTCAAATAAGAACTTATCGGGGAATATTTTTTCAAATAAAACCAATTCTCCTTTAACAATTTAAGAAATGAAGTTTAATTCTTTTAGAAATTTACTTACTAATTCGATGTGAGTTAAGCAATTCAAGCTACCAATGTATTCACAATTAATCCACGTGCACATGCTTTTGGGTCCTAACTACACGGACAATAGCATAATAGTAGCTACTCACGGACTCTCGTCACCTCGTGTGTACGTAGCACCCACAAATAGGAGCACATAACCAATTTAGCTCACCTATGGGGTAGTTTTCCCCTTACAAGATTAGAAAGGAGACTCACCTCGCTCCGAAGACTCGTAACCGACATTCTACATCCTTCCAAAGGCTTGAATCAACGCACAATGCACCAAAACTAGCCAATGATCACACAAATCCATTAATATATGCTCAACTATACTCCGCAACCCAATTTATAACAATTCCTAACTCCGAATGAAAGGTTGACAAAAATTCCCTCGGGCCCACGTGCCCGGAATCTGAAATTTTTCGAAGATAAACTTTACCCAAGAACTCACGGACTCAAATATATGATTTTCTCTAAATTTCATATCCAAAATCGTGGTCAAAATCCAAGAATATAATTTTCTAGGTTTTCCACCCAAACCTCAATTTTTATACTAATTTCCATGCTAAAATCCATACATAATTGATGTATTTAACTCAAAATAGGTAGGGATAATATACCTTAACATTGATGACAAAAATCTCTTCTTGAAGGTCCCCAAAATCGTCCCAAGCCATGAAAAATGTGGTGAGAAATGACCCAAAATCGGGTTTTAAAACATTCTGCCCCAGCCGCTTTCCACACCTGCGGTTCCCAGACCGCTTCTGCGGTTCCGCAGGTGCAGTCCCCAAACCGCATCTGCGGTCTCCTTCCTAGGCTACCCTTTCTACTTCTGCGACGCTCCTTCCGCAAATGCGGTCCCGCTTCTGCGGAACATGACCGCATCTGCGGTCCTCGAGCCTCAGGTCCAAAACCACTTCTGCGGTTCCCTTCATCGCCTCTGCGGGGCCGCTTCTGCGGTCCCTTTTCTGCAGAAGTGGAAATATCAGATACCAGCAAACTCAGCCTTCCCAAAAATTCTATTTTCGATCCGTTAACCTCCCGGAATCCACTCGAGACCCCCGGGACCCCAACCAATCATACCAACCAATCCCAAAACACATTACGGACCTACTCGAGGCCTCAAATCACATCAAACAACGATAAAACCATGAATTACACCCCGATTCAAGCTTTATGAACTTTGAACTTCTCAACTTCTATTTCCGATGCTTAAACTTATCAAATCACGTCCGATTGACCTCAAATTTTGCACACAAATCATATTTGACATTACGAACCTACTCCAACTTCCGGAATTGGATTCTGAACCCGACATAAAAAAGTCAACCTCCGATCAAACTTCTCAAAAACCTTCAAATTTCTATCTTTAGCCAAATTGCTCCAAAATGACCTGCGGACCTTCGAATTCACTTCCGATCGCGCCCCTAAATCCAGAATCACTATACGGAGCTATTCACAGTTTCGGAATCCCAAACGGACATCAATAACACTGAAATGCACTTCAAGCCAAACTTATGAAATTCCTTCTAAAATGCTAACTTCCACAATAGGCGCCAAAATGCTCCCGGGTTATCCAAAACCCAATCCGGGCATACGCTCAAGTCCGAAATCATCATACGAACCTGCTGGAACCTTCAGATCTCGATTCCGAGGTCGTTTACTTAAAATTCCAACCCTAGTTCATTCTTTCAACTTTAAGCTCCCGAAATAAGAATTCTCTTCTCAAATCAACTCTGGACTTCCCGAAATCAAATTCCGACCATGCGTTTAAGTCGTAATACCTGAATTGAAGCTGTTCATGGCCTCCTACTGCTGAACGGGGTGATAGTACTCAAAACGACTAGTCGGGTCGTTACAAGTAACACATGAGACGACGGGTTGGGTCGTCACATCCTCCCCAACTTAAACAATCGCTCGTCCTCGAGCGTACCCAGAGTTGTACTAGAAGCCAACCAATAGCTGAATGACCTTACCAAGCATATACCCGGGGTGATCCCACGTCACCCTATCTCACATAGGTCCGATAATACAACACAGCTGAAATTTCACAGTCTATCTAGACCATAACCGTATAACCACATTGCACATTCCGAAATCATACACAAAATCATAACCTCACTTCAATATTCAGAATAAACTTAAACCAGCTGTGAAAAAACCATACCTGCAACCTCAGGTGGAACCATATGATATACCACATAATCCAAACACTCGAAACGATAAATTCTATCCACAGTAATTACCCACAACAACCAAAAACCGATAGAAAACCTCTTACTAGCTAAAGCCTTATTCCAACACTTTCATATACTGCCAACGACAAATGAAACACGCTATAAACCGCAACCATTCCTCAGATCAACCATACGTGAAGCCACTTCCTTTTCGACTAATACCACAACAGATTTCCAGACTAGACCTCGATTTTTATCCTTCTAACAAGCTAAAATCACATCTGTTAGAATTCATTAATGACTCCAATGATTACCTCGAACCCAACACACCACTTTGGTGATATGATACCTCAACACAAGCCTAAGCCACAACTTGCATAATATACGTACCAATGAGAAATAGTATGAACATACTCAAATCATGACAATTGACTCAAACGAAAGAGTGGTACCTCAAGCTCATCAGTCCATCACAACACAAGGCTGAGACCCCGTCTCACGTAATAGAAATAGAACACCTGAAGATACCCCAAAAGGTCATAAATCCTCGTAGCCTCGCTACAATGCGTGATCCTATCCAAATATTGTTACACACGAAGCACCTCAAGTCGCCATGCTAAATATCAACAGCCACGCACAATTTTTGATGTCTGAAACTAAATCAATTCTTTACACCCACGGTGGAACAAATAACATACGACACGCAACCTGATATATCATAACCAATACTCCATTTACCGAGCAACACTCAATTACTCTTCCCGCTCAACTTTCTCTATGAATCCTCAATAGAACTGCACCACATGTGCCCATATCCAACTAATCATAACGTCTCACAGCACAGAAGGGCAACTCATAGATCTTCCCAGATCACTAACAAGCTCAAGAACGATCGAATCAACCTATCCCTCAACAATACAACTCGGGGCCAACCAAGCAAACTCTAAGCTAAATATATAGCCACCTCGGCCTGCCAACGAACTCAATATCAAGAAGCCTGAAGTTGCTCCTCCCACTACTAAAACTCTTGCCGGAGCCATACGATACGATGCCCGGCACCAAATAAATACCGAGATCCATAATCTCGCCCGGCGACACGCCCGGCCACAAGAAACACATCCAAAAAAGTCCCTCAATACCGGAACTGAATCAATGGTAGAAACCTCTACACTGACATCCGCCACGAAGGCCCATTAAAGAAAAGCAATCCCTTTCCAGCCGTCTGCTAGTCTTTGGAATACAACACTCTGCTAGAACATAATCCGATGCACTCTGCCACGCAACCTGTGGCATTTTCTGACATAATCCGTAGCACAATAGTATAGAATAACCCAACACTGAAACAACCAGTCTACACCCCAATATCGTATCCACAATCTCATATACCAAGCAAAGAAAGATCCACTCGGGTCTCCAAATCCCAATAGCCGTTTAACGGTTTCGATACACGCATTCCATAACCTCCACATAGTTTGTACCTGAGAACTCCCAGTCTCCGACTCCATATAGCACACGAATCACTGTACCTGATCCCAAATTCCACCGTATGAATACATATCACATCTTGAGTACCCAATCATCCCACGAATGATATTCTAAAATTCTCCTGTGCCATCAAACACACTCAAATATCAACAGTCGATCCAACAAAAAAATGCCGCAACACTACCGAAGTGCCATCAACTTAATCACATTGCCCTTTTTCTTCAGCATATACCCTTATCAAATCACTATGATTGGCAATATAATTTTCCTTAGTCATATAAGGATCATTCACCCTAATCATCTGAAGATCGATTCTTTAATTACTTAAAACTGCCCGCTGCTTAAGAATTTAATGACTTTCCATTATGAGCTGAACCGTAACCTTACACAAACTAATCCCAATCCTCCACAACATATCGCCTATACCATACCACAGTAGTATAATATGAGAACTCCGTCTCCCTTCCTAACCACAAATATCTACGTACTCTACTAGTCAAGAACTCTCTATCAATCCCATCCAGAAGAGAAATCATTACTCATTCCATGCCCTCGTATGCCCATAGACAGTATATACGTCTACAAACCACGATAAAACCCAACAAGAACATCTCTGCCAATTCCATTTGTACAAGCTAAACTGTCAGGACTGAATCCTTCTAATTATGCCCAGCTAAACAAGCTGTCAGGACTCAAGAGTTTTGCTGCAAAATACCTGTACGAACTCATTGCCTCGAACACACACAAAAATTAATCATATCTTTACTATTCCGGTTTGGTCTACCATCAAACTATTCCGTCCATCTAATTTCCCTCCTGATTCATCATCAAATTGATATCTCCACCTCGCTGTAGTGTCACAATGCCTCATTCCAAGCTTACCATACGAGACTCGAACATAGGACCACACTGTCTAAGACCCATAGGATACTGAATACTCTCCCAACTGACCCCAAAAATGCCACATTCCAGAATACCTTATCCCGAAGAGCTTTCTGCGACTCTGAATTCGTTACTATTAGTTTCCAGATACCGATACATAGGATCCCATAAGCAACATAAAAATACCACAAGTCTTGACCTTCCCCAATAAAAATACCATCTCTAACCACATACACAACCTTAAGCAACCTGATTATCTCATGTAAATCTTAAACACATTAAAACCATTCTCGAGAGTCATTCACTCTTATTCAAATTGCAAATTACCTAACTTAACGAACAGAACCACTCGTGCCTCACTAGCACTTTGACACCGCAGGATATGATCTCATTTTAATACAAACAAATATATTCCTTCTCTATACACTGTGCATTCTTTATCAACAACAGCTCAAGACATCCTATTATTTCCTCACATCTATGAAGCACCATATAAACTTTATCAAAATTTTGCTTCACTCGTGCCATCCTCGGCTTATTTTCTGCAACCAGGACTGATCCGCCAGCATACCTCGAAGCGGAAGCAACATAGAACATAACCGTGCGATCAGCTAATCAACAACAACCTTCCCCAACTTGGCTCAAAGACATCTATCAGGACATATTTAATAACCCATAATACTTTTACTCTAATGATGCCACAATATTATAGTGAGATTAAACTCAAATCATCTACTAGATTATGAAAACACAGATCATCTGGTATTGAAATCCTCTACAAACATCGCATTCATCCCCACATCAGCTGATTCCACTCTCTTAAGCGACCCAAATTTTCAAATTACAACATGTACCTTTCAATTACAAATGGGATCTTCTAACGGACACATAAGGATCATACCACTCAAGAGCACTCCGCATGAGATAACCCACCTGCTTCACCTCAATTTAGTATTTCAGCACACCTCCCACCGTCATACACATAATACAACCAATTTAGTCTTCCTGGATCTGAACTCATACCGCGACAAGTATTGCACTCTACTTTCCAACTAGGAGATATGAGAATATTCTCCACGCCCCTATAACTCGGGGCTACACAACAACTCACATTAGGAAACGAACACTTAACAGTTCATCTCTTATCCAGCAGACTCCTTCGTCACTACCAAGTTATTTAAACACACCTCGCAGCACTAACATACTCACCACATGGGTATCCAACCGCCATTCCGGCTAATAAGGGCAATACCGAACACATAAGTTCAAAACATTTGCTCATACAATCAACACCTCGGTGCTCAAGCCATAGGCAAAGATCTGGCCTCAAGTCCTCCAGACTGGCCCAATATCAAACTCACGGAGATCACATCTCGCCCCTTGATCGCGGAATCACAAGCCATCAAGGCACATACAATACTGAGCGCTCACGTGCAACCTCTCGAGGATAAATACAGATGTCTCTGTACCGATCCGTGAGACTTTGCTAAACCTGCTCATGACTTGTGAGACCTAGTAACCTAGGCTCTGATACCAACTTGTCACAACCCAATTTCCAAACCCGGTCGTGATGGCGCCTCTCGTGAAGACAAGGCCAGCCAACAGAATAACGACACCCCTTTCAATTCTATTAAACATAAATGAATAGATAAATACAACTTAATGACAATAATAATCGATATCTACAACCCAACACAACTTGATCGAGGTGTCACAATTCACGAGTATCTAAAGAAGACTGAACACAACTACTAGGCCAATAATGACATACAAAATAAAATATGGGATTGAAAAATGAAGTCCGGTGCTGCGAACGCTGGCGGTCACCTTGCCCAATTACGGTAGTAATACCTTCAATCAGCTATTAACCCGCTGCCGGGTGAACAATAGCTGCAACTGCACGTGAGGTGCAGGGAGTAAAGTGAGTACTCCAACTCAATGAGTAATAAGAGTAAATAATAACTGAGCGGTAAGAAAACACGTAAAGCACTCCATCATGCTATATAGGGCAGTGCAACCCTTTGAGAAAACAGTAAAACCGTGAAAATCCTTTAGAAGGATCTGGTTCAGTTAAAAACCTCTTTTGAAAATATCATTTTCCAACAGTCAAGCATATGAATGCGTTATTAGATAGTGCAAGTAAGCACATAAGTCAGCCCCTCGGGCACAACACTCCACCAACAAATAACACCAGGGTATCTGGTAAACAATGCACGAAGTAGCATGGATGCCAATGAAATGAGAGTGTTGAATATCATGACACGTAGTACAAACAGGAACCAATGCATGAATGCAATGCAATGCACATGAACGTTGCGGTGCACAGGCCGATCCGTTTGGGTACCCGCGCTCACTGTGAGGGTTCAGACTCCGGAGGGGCTCCTACCGCCCAAGCGCAATATTAATATCACACCGCTGTAGCGTGCATCCCGATCCATCCTCAGTCCAGAATATGCATGTGAGCCACTAGGGCGATGTCAAGTAATAGTCTCAGCTCCAAATGTTAGAAATGTAGTTTAAGTTTTAAAACCTTAGAAGTATGACTAGACATTTCAAAACAGTGTTTAACTCAGGACTGAAATCATTTAACATGCCAAGTATCATGGAAACAGTGATAATAATCCCTAAAGGATTCAATCAGTTGGCACGAGGCCCAATTACGACAATTAATCCATTTTTATATCAACTAAGCTTCAATCAATTAGGTAATTATTTTATTTTGGGACGGAACAAGTCACAATCCCCAATGGTGCTCTATCTCACGCCTGTTATCAGGCATGCAAGTCACCTCAATACAACACTATGATGTGCAAACCCGGGGTTTCAAACCCTCAGGATATCATTTACATATATTACTCACCTCGAACTGGTGAAATCTCTAGCTCGCGATGCCTTTTCCCCTCAAATCGGCCTCCACGCACGTTGAATCTAATCAAAATCGGAGCGAATACATTACAATATGCCAAGGGAACAATACCCAATCGAAAATAATCAAAATATAGCAAAATCTCGAAACTAGCAAAACCCGAGCCCCGGGCCCGCTTCTCGAAAAATTACAAAATTCACATTATCGGATTCCTCGTCTCGCCACGAGTCCATACATACCAAGAACTCTCAAATCCGAGCTCAAATGATCTATCAAATCCCAATTTAAAATATAAAAAACTCAAGACCTAGCTTTACCCCTTTTAATGAATTTCAACAAATTTTCATGTTAAATCTAACATAATCTCATGTATTTAGGCCAAGTAACTTACCTCTAATCATTCCTCCTTGAATCCCTCTTCAAAATCGCCTCAAAACTCCCTAAAAAATGATGGAAAATATCCCAAGCTCGCGGATGAAATACTAAATAAAAACCCCCTTCTGAACAGCTTTTTCCGCTTTTGCGGTCCTTTTTGTCGCTTATGCGACACCGCTTTTGCGGTTACTTATCCGCTTCTGCGGTTCCTCAACTTTTCCCCAAGACTGCTTCTGCGGTCAACCAATATCGTAAGCGGGTCCGCTTCTGCGAAAAAATCACCCAGGCCCATTTTTCGCTTCTGCGGGCTCCCTCTCGCTTCTGCGGGACCGCTTCTGCGGTTCAGTTTCGCAAAAGCGGAAATACGAGATACCAGATCCTTCAGCAGCCTTTAAACTCTAAATTTCATCCCGTTGACCATCCGAAATCACCCCGAGGCCCCCGGGACCTCAGCCAAAGACACCAACATATCCCAAAACATCATACGAACTTGTTCCAATTATTAAAACACATCAAACAATACTAAAACCATAAAATCACATCGGATTCAAGCCTAAGTTTCTTAAAAACTTTCGAAATATACTTTCGATCAAAAACCCGACCAAACCACGTCCGAATGACCTGAAATTTTGCACACACATCACAAATCACATATCGAAGCTACAGCAACTCTCGAAATTCCATTCCGACCCTCGGATCAAAATCTCACCTATCATCCGGAATTCGCCAAAATACTAACTTCGCCAATTCAAGCCTAATTCTACACCGGACCTCCAGAATCAATTCCGATCGCACTCCTAATCACAAATCACCTCCCGAAGCTAATCGAATCGCCGAAAATCACATCCGAGCCCTCTAATTCATAAGTCAACATCCGGTTGACTTTTCCAACTTAAGCCTTCCTTAAAGAGACTAAGTGACTAATTTCTTATCAAAACCAATCCAAATCAACTCTCACACATCACATACCGATAATGAGATATTAAGAAGCAATAAACGGGAAAAAAGGAGCAGTAACACATGAGACGACAGGTCGGGTCGTCACAAGTCAGCTCCACATAAGCCCCACGTCAGTGCCACATAGGCGCCAACGGTCCAAAACACATGCCAAGCACACGCCTAGCACAACCTTCACACACATCCCACTCCTCTGTCCACGTGGCGACATCTGAACCGAATATTTTAAATCAACGGTTAGGATCAAATCTTCTAGAAAAGTCTAGAATATCACCATTTGATCACTTTCCTTTTATTATTTTAATTTTACAATTTAATTTCAGCCATAGATTCATCTAATCTAATGGTCAGAATTCCTACCATCATAATATCTTTTCCTAACCCTAGTTTCTATTCTCTCTCTCCTTTATAGACGCTTGTTTCTCCCTTTCCTTTTCTTCACAAAATTCCATTTTCATGGATGCCATGGACAGACTTTGCCTACTCTGTTTCGAGTAAAAATCATATTTCTCTGCATCCTTCTTGACGTATTCTATCAGTCAAGGACGCTTTTCTTTCCTCTTCTATGTTTGGGCAACTGGTGAATCTCAAAATTCAAACGAAACTCACCATTTAGGGCAAGGTCTGAAAATTCACGCGAAGACTTCAACGTTTGGATTAGAACGACTCTCTTTGGACATGAATTCGAAATCTGAAATTTTAGACTCCCGCTCAAGGGCTCGAACCCTAGAATTTTCTCCTATAAATACTATTGTTCTTTACAAGTCAAGTAAGGCTCTGAGCTGCGCTTTCACCCCATAAACAGAAGGTTGGCCGCCCCTTTTCTATCTCCCTTTACCCCCTAAAAACCCTATGCGAGCAGTGATATTCTTGCTCCTGGTAGGAAGGTAGAATAGCCCTTGCCAAATGCCTCAGTTCACTGCTCTAAAGCAGGTCCGTGATTTCTCTTTTTCTTTTCGATTCAGAATTTTAAATGTGTTCATACTCTGTGCGTGTTGTGAAATAATTTTAGGTTCTCGTTAAATTCCAGTATGTTGCTTGTTAACTTCCGTTAAGTTGTTATCTCAAGCCATATCTTTAAGAAAATCATAATCTAGCCGTCGTCACATTAGGAAGGCATGTGTAGGATTCTTCTTTATCTGCTCAAAGAAGACGTATTACTATTTATCATATATGGAGCATAATATTTTGGTCATTCAAAATAAATGTGTTGTTTATGGTTTTAACTAAAATTTCTTTAAAAATTTCATACCAACAATGTGTTTACAAGCATTTTAAGAACTGAGTTTATGTATAGTTTTGGAGACCACGCCTATAGAATATTTAGTTGATTCTCCTTTACATGATTTGAGCAGAAACAGCCTGGATCTTTTAAACATTATTCCATAAAATGTTTGCTAATGAGCATAGTTAAGTACTCATTCTTCAACTTTTACTTTGAATAATTAGAAGGAAAAAATAACTTTAAGCTTACTGCTACTTTGGTTTAAGTATCAATGTGTCGAAAAAGCATGATCTAAGAAGATTAACCAACAGTATGTTTAGTTGATTGATCCCTTTATTTGTTAAGGATCTTTTTAAGGATTGTTCTTTGTCTACTTACCATGAATATAGGAATCTGCCATGGCTTGACTGCTTTTTATGTAGTTCTAGATTTGTGTGCTAAAATATAAAAAAAAACCAATGAATTTTAGCCTATTAATTTTGTTAATCACAAGAGATATGGTTATAATAATGTTTCTTTACAAATGGTCTAATATCATAAAGCCTTTGTCAAGCTTAAACAATAAGCTAGAACCATTTTATATATATACAAGTCAACAACTAGTACTAGGAAAGAAGCTTTTGAGATTAATCATTTGAGCACCGATCTAACGCCTAATGGCAATCTCTATGAAGTTAAAATATGGTGCTATACATTCTACCAAACAGTAGCTTAACTGTAACTTCTTTTCCAATCATATTTGGAAGATAAAGTTACCATGGGATTAGAAGCCATTTTTTAAAATAAAAAAAAGATTTTATTTGAGAGTTTAGATATCATGCTCATAAGTTTAATATTTATTTCTTGCAGTTGTGAATGGCTTTGAAGGTTATGAGTATAATTTAAGTTTCATTTTATAAATTAGAACTTGGATATATTTTGAATTGGTTGATTTTTGTCTACTTTCACTTGAGAGAAGAATGTCTTTAAGAGTATTGTATCTAACTAGTAGTTGTTAATCCCTAATGCTTAAGATGAGAGATGGGGAGTTTCTGCTTGAACATTTTTATGTCTAGATGTAAGTATATGAATCTGTTAGTGTGTCAACTCTTCTTATATTATAGATGCCCCATAATTTACATTCTTGTTGTCTTCTTTATTCTCATGTTTACTTAATAAAGAATGAGATATCCTTCTAAATTTATTTTTCTTCTTTTCCCTTTTTTTTTGCATATACATTTGGAGCAAAACATGGAGTCTTAATGCAAGACTCGTCGCCATACCCTGAGCATGGAGCCACCACTTTACGTGTCTTCCTTAAATACATCGGATAGCTAGGAAAAACAAGCGAAACGCTTGGGGGCGCCCATGGCATCTTTTTTAAATTCTTTTGTCATTCATTTTATTCTAACATGTATGATATTGTTTGTTTATTTGGGTTATCTTTTTTAAGTGTGAATTTAATCATCCAGACTCTTTGATTTAGTATTGATGTCACATAAAACATGACAGCTAGAAAAAGGGATCTAACAATTTCTTCACATATTTACCATTAGAGTATACATTTTCTAGTAAGCTTATTACTGTATTTTAAACACATATTTAGAAGTCACTTTATTAAAGTTGACGCTTTCGGAAAGCTAATTGTTAGGCTCGTTTCAATATTGCTAAATCGGAGTTTTCCTTATAAATGAGGTAAACCATATAAGTCTTTCTAGGAACCAATTTGTAGTGGTTTAATTTCTTGAGTGATTTCAGATTTGATAGTCTCTTACTATTAGTTTATTTCTTTCAAAATTTAAACGATTGTTACTTTAAAGATGTAAACCCTTTTTTGTAGTTTCATATGGAAAAACTTTTCTTAAAATATAAGAGGTAAATTCCAAACTGTTTATTTGTTTGAATTTGAAATGCATGAAAGTAATTTTCTTTCTCAATTATAAAGAGACTCATTTCTTTCTTCCTAACTTCATTACACACGTATTTTTAATTCAATTGGCAAATGTTTTTAAAATACATACTTGTTGCTACTTAGATTAATTACCCTAAGTTTGGCCAATTAATCATAATTAACGGATCATATAGGGTGCCTTAATAACCTGTCACGGCCCAATTCCCAAACCCGGTCGTGATGACGCCTCTCGTGAAGACAAGGCCAGCCAACAGAACAACGACACCCCTTTCAATTCTATTAAACATAAATGACAATAATAATCGATATCTACAACCCAACACAACCCAACCAGAGTATTACAAGTTACGAGCATCTAAAGAAGACTGAACACAACTACTGGGCCAATAATGACATACAAAAAAAATCTGGGATCGAAAGATGAAGTCCGGTGCCGCTAACGCTGGCCCACCTTTGTAATGACCCGACCGGTCATTTTGAGTACTAGTGCTTCGTTCAGCAGTCGGAGGCTATGAACAGCTTCATTTCAGGTATTATGACTTGTACGCGTGGTCGGAATTTAATTTCGGGAAGTTCGGGGTTGATTGGGGAAGAGAATTCTCATTTCAGAAGCTTAAAGTTGAAAGAATGAACTATGATTGGAATTTTGAGTAAACAACCTCAGAATCGGGATCTAAAGGTTCCATCAGGTTCGTATGATGATTTCGGACTTGGGCGTATACCCGGAGTGGGTTTTGGATAACCCTGGAGCGTTTTGACGCCTATTGTGGAAGTTAGTATTTTAGAAGAAATTTCATAAGTTTGGTTTGAAGTGTATTTTGGTGTTATCAACATCTGTTTGGAATTTCGAGACTGTGAATAGCTCCGTATAGTAATTCTGGAGTTGGGGGCACGATCGGAAGTAAATTCGGAGGTCCGTAAACCATTTTGAAGCCATTTGGCTAAAGATAGAAAGTTGAAGGTTTTTGGAGAGTTTGATCGGGGGGTTGACTTTTT
>MU733271.1:17456-47206 GCA_026770625.1 Nicotiana glauca
TATATAAGCAATGGACACACAAACGAATACATGATCTATTTAAAATAAAACTTTATTGAATTGAATAAATAAATAAATAATTATTCCATAAAGAATACTATAACAATACGCATGGTTTGTAGTATATCCTAACATTGGTTGGTCAATGGAGTGGTAAATAGAGTCAAAAAGTGTGGAAGGGCTACAAGAATCTCGAATGTAGTAGTTATATTTATCCATGTCACGAGTATGTATATATATATATATAGGAGTATTATTTGTACTGTTTAACGGAAAGAAGTTAGCAAAATATTTTCCTTCGTACCAAACACACCCTCACTTATTGTCTTTGCCTCGCAGTAGTAAGATGAAAACAAGGAGGGAAGCGAGTATATGATAATTCAGTCTTCTTATTGTCGGCTTTGGAAGAGCCAAAAGCTTCAAGAGAGAGAGAGTATAATGGGGAGTAGGGACAAGAGCTTAATTAATTTGTTCAAATATTATTTTTAGATAATCGAACCAACTTGCATACATCTCAATTAATTTTGCAAAATACCCTCGTACCAGCACATGTATTCACGTACATTTTCAAGAAAGGGATAGAGAGCGAGAAAGAGCATTTGCTCATGAGTGGTGAAGGAAAAACAGGAAGGGAAGAATTGATATGGGGCTGGATTTGACAGTGGCAGATGTAGCATCATAGTGAATTGAACTCGTGACTTTTGAGGTAAAGCATCAATATATGTGTAAAAAATCATTAAGAATGTGAATCCATAATTCTAAAAATATAAAAGGTTCAATATTAAAAGTTGGACACATAAAATTAAAATTCGTGATCTGCCTTAATGATGGTTTTAATAAGAGAAGATAGAGAAGAGAGCATATAGCATAATTAGAGCCTGGATTTGGATGACACGCCTAAGAAAGCAAGTGTGAGTTTATTCTCCTTTTTCTCTATTAAGTAAAAATAATAATTCCACTTTGGGCTTTATACTATCTCCCAATTTCCCAATGGATTCAAAAGTTTAAAAGTCACTAAATACGTATATATGTAGTTCGCCTGCGTTTTTTAACATAAGGCTAGATTTGTCAAGAAACCTTATCAGCCAGGATCACAATTTAGATTATCGTGAATGAGTTCAAATTTCAGTTGCTACAAACCGAGTTTAATCTTTTTTACTACTCCCTCCAATTTTAAATATTATTTTTTCTGTCTCAATTTATATGGTATATAAAACAAGTTTGGGATATTTATGTGGCTAAGGGTGACATTGTTCTTAGTCTTAGGACATACTAAAAAAGCAAATGTGTGGTATAATTGAGATAGAGGGAGTAGTTATTTTGACAAATTGGATGTGTCTTAAAATATTTGACGTTTTAGTAAAATAAACTTTTTTTTTTCTCGGTTACTAGTGTTCCCAGTAGTGGAGAGACATTTAAGGAGAGTTAAAAGAAATGCTCTTGTAATTAAAGCTACTCCTATAAGATATAGTACGTAGTATA
This sequence comes from Nicotiana glauca, assembly GCA_026770625.1. Lineage (NCBI taxonomy): Eukaryota > Viridiplantae > Streptophyta > Magnoliopsida > Solanales > Solanaceae > Nicotiana > Nicotiana glauca. The sequence goes on from MU733271.1 coordinate 18,939, forward strand.
TTTTTTTAGGTGTTCTTTAAAAAAAAAAATATGGACCTAAATTGTAACTCGGGAAAAAAGGAGGAAGTTGGTCCCAACCAACTCAGGATTCATGACTTTATTTCTTAACAATGAATACATCTACATATGAGAAAAATTGTATATTCTTCGTTGGTGGGATATATATAGATGTACATCATTTCATATGAGTGGTATTTACCTCTAAGTTGCCCACAATATATACTTTTCATATCAACAGTGGTTTTAGTGCTCTTCCCATTACTTGTTGTATGGCGTTAGCAAAGCTCCGCTTATATGAGTTTTGCAAACAATATCTGGTCCTGAACTTAGATAAAAGAGAAGAATTACAATTAATACTCGAACTATATGAATCTTCTGAACACTATGAAATGATACTTAATTAAACAAAATGGATACAATTGATTGATTGATATTTGCATGTGATTGAGCTAATTCCTACAAGATTGCTTCTGTTTATAGTGCTGTGAAATTGTTGATTAAATTTCACCAACATGCATGCAAAAAGCGCGATTAAGAGGAAGATCATTGCCTCTCTTCATTATCTATATGTAGGTTCAGACCTTTTCTCCAAATAAATGACAACCTTATGAGTATTCAGACTATAATAATTCCAAGAAACCATCACTCATTTCTACCGTTATTCCATTCCAGAAGATGATCCAACGAGAATGCATTTGCTACACTTGACTTAAAAGTACCTACGAACTCACTCACAAGAAAACTCATATTAATTAGGTCTTTTTGAGTCTTTCAACTAGCGGAAGAGGCAGGGGCGGATGCACCTTGGTGCATGACACAGGAACAATTCACATGTAAAGTATATCTTGTTAAATAAGATGAAATGAAATAATTGACAGATACATCTCGCTAGCTCTCCTGGCCAAGCGTTCCTCTCTTTTAGGAGAGGTCCTGGGTTCAACTTCGGCAGCCTTTATTAAACCGAGTAAACTTCTTTATGTGTTTTCTGCTTAAAAATTTGTGTTTCCATTAACAATATTTTTCCTCTAGGTATGTTCCATGGTACGTTTTCTTTCTATCTTTTTCTTAGGGGACGATGAAGTTGGTCCAAATTAATTTGCAAAGTCAAATAATCAAAGTCTTTAAGTGATTGTTTAGTGTCATATATAAAAAAAGTACTAGTATTTAGTATTATTTCTAATAAATATATTCTAAATATCTATATCTATATCTATATCTATACTATATTAAAAGCACGAAGGCCCTTAGCGAAATGTCGTTCGCCTTTTTTACCCTTTAAAAAATTATTAATTTTGCACTAGACAAAATAGTCATTTAACTCATTTTTCTAATATTTAGGAGTTGAAAATTAATTACTATATTTTATGTATTAAATCATTCCTTATTTAAACTGGGTAGAAAATCTTAAAATTTTGGACTTTAAAATCAATTAAACTTTTACCTTATATTAATCACTTAAAAAAAAAAACCACCAACGTTTCCTTTCATTAACAAGAGATATATTACCTATTATATATTTTCTTAATTCTACAATATCAATAAAATACTACTACCAATGAATTGATATTTTCCTAGAATAGATTATTGGACCTTAAAACTAACGATTTTTTGTTGTCTCAATTATAAATAAACAAAAACTGCAGTCCTTGGAGTATGTGTCAAGTAGTATAAGAAATAATTTATTGAATAGTCAATTAATTATTTCTTAATATTTAACAATTTAAATAAATTAAAATTTTACACATTAAAATCTTTCTTATTTGAATTATGCAGAAAGTCCTACCATTTACAACTTTAAAACTGTTAAGAGTTTACTTTTTACAAATCTATGTTTAGGAGATTAAAATTAATTAAAATTTTACTTATTAAATTTTTTTCTTATTTAAATTATGTAAAAAGTCCAAAACCTTTAAAAATATTAAGAGTTTATTGTATGTAAATCATACACTTAAAATTTTATATTATATTAAAAGCACAAAGGTCCCTGGCGAAATGTGTTCATCTTTTTTACTCTTTTAAAATTAGAGTTCACCCTAGACAAAAAAGTTATTTAATTATCTCCCTAAGATTTAGGATCTTTAAATGAACCAAATTTTTTAAGAATTTAAAATCAACTATATAACCATATTCTATTTACCAATGCCATATCTTTTAAGAAGAGATAATTACTTTCGTTGTCTTTTATTTTTGATACAAAGTTAAAAAGGTTTTGAGTGTACTATATGAACAAATATTATGTACCTTGGTTAAAAAAAAAATATTACCACCATGTAAGAAATAGATATATAAATTTCGAGGGGGAAAAAGACTCAACCCCAGAAAAAAAAATCAGAACATATTTGAAAACTTTTAATCTCTTTGTTATATAAAAATAATTTATCTCCTACATAAAATATTTATTTTAGAATGTTGACAAATTAAATTAGGTTTTATTTATTATTCTTCATGGAAATAGAAAACTAATTATACTTACTTATAATCTATAGCCGTAATAAATATTGTTTACTAAACCTTCCTCTAAATTAGAAAAATCAATCTTTAAATATATAATTCTCTACCATATATCACGTATTGAGCAAGTTTTTAAATTTGTAATCTCTTTTGTTACAAAAAGTAGCTTACCTTCATTTTTCTACATAAAATATTTGTGTTAGAATCTTGAAGATAAATTAATTGTAAAAAGTTTACCATTTATTTTAAAGCTTTATTATTTTTTGTATTCATTATTTGATTATTAATAAAAAAAATTTATTATTTCCTTGTAGGGCGATCTTAGGAATGCACTAGATCTCCTTTTCAAAAAATTTAAGTTATTATTTAATTTTTCAAGCTTTTAACATTTTTAAGAAAAATAATAACTATTTAATTAATATTATTGGATGAAGATCTAAGAATTTTTTTTAAAGAACATCTTCCCAAAGACTAGCCTAATAAGGTGACTGAAATTTTATGAAAATTATATTTTTTAGCAGATATATTTGGGGATGTAGCGATGCATCTACCGAATAAACAATCAGGTAAAATATTTATATCCAATAGTTAAAGTTTATAATATTTTGATGAAATAACAATTTTTGTAAATTGTGACGTAATATAATACTATCATTGGTCTAATTGATAGTCGAAATTTGTATTACTTGTATTCCAAAGAGATGTTAGACGAGATACAACAACATGACATATTTATTTCTTATTTCACAAGATATTATAATTATAAATATTATATAACTAATTCAACTATATTCATCATCTTTGTATGTTAAGAAAATATTATTTTCATGTATATAATTTTATATATATATATTATACTAATTGACGCGAAACACACGTGCATGTACACTAAAGTTAGTACTTCAAAAAATGAAAACTTGTCAAGTGGGGTTGTAGTACTCCAATATACTTGAATTTATTTTTTACTCAGATTCGAATTTGTATTATTTAATGTGTATCATTATAGTAATTTTTTTATTTGTTTATTTTTTTAATGCGATACCATTTAACAAGAATTCCGCGTGCGCCTATGAAAAGAGGTCGGACCAACTTAAAAGCCATAAATTATAGGCTGCAATTAACTGTTGATACCAGACAATAGATAATAGATTCTGCTATAATAGGGCTATAGTGGATTATCGAGGCTATAGTGGATTATCGAGAGTACATATTTGTCTTCATTGAGAGGAATCTGAAAGAAAGTAGTACCAAAAAAATGGGACCAAGGAGAAGACAAGAAACGAGAGGAATCTTGGCCATTTATCCTCTGGTTATTCCTTCTCATATCTTTAGCTTTGTTTTTGCGATTTCTTAACTTCCTTTCTCCTGTTCATTATTCTTGGTTTCTTTTGTTTTATTAACACACCTTCCGCCATAAATATGCCTAGAACACACCGGTACGTGAAGGGATTTCTGACGCCACCCCGTTGTTATCCATGGCGTTTCCTTCCAGTGGTGAGGACACGATGGCAGAGGAGGGGGACAGTTTTCTCACAGTAGATGAGTTGTTACCGAGACACCCTATGCCTCGAAGTGACTTTCTTAAAGATCCTGCTCCCACTCCCGCTCCGGTAGTGTCTGAAACCGAGCAGGTCCATATAGATGCCCTCCGCACTAAGTATAGCATTCCTCCTCATGTCGAGATGGTTTCGGCGGGGAGGGACGTCGTGGAGGTCCATAGACCGGGGTATTGTTCTTTTTACGAATACCCCTTTGTAATTGGTCATTCCTTCCCATTTTTCCTGTTAGCGAAAGAATTTTGTCGGTTTTACCAGGTTTGCCCGGCGCAGCTTTCTCCGTACACGTATAAAATATTTTTGGTGTTGACAAACTACACGGAGTTGGCGGGGTACGAAGTTGACATTTACCACCTCTTTCACTTGTTTTCCTCTAGTTTTCACAAGGGTACTATGGTACATGTGAGGCACCGTGGGACCAAAGGGCTAGTGGTCGGAACTGAAGACTGGGCGAGCCGTAAGTTTTGGCATAAGTATTTCTTCGGCAGAACTGAACACATTGTGTTGGACCCCGCTGGATCCTCGGAGCGGTGGAATGATAATTGTAGGTATCGCAACTTGTTTGCTCTCTCTTTTTCTTTGTTGTGTTCAACTTAGTATTTATCTGTGGCTTTCTTTTGCAGCTATGGGCGTGCACCACGTCCCATTGCCGGTATAAGGGACTGGGTAGCCCGTTTACTGCTTCACGCAGTGAAAACCCAAGACTGACCTGTTTTTGTGAAATGTTTTGGGCCGAAGGTCTCATCCGGTAAGTGTCTTCCTCTGTACTGCTCTTCGGCTATTTGCCATTATCTACTGATACGACTCCTTGTGATGATAGGTCGTGGAGCTTCTTGACGGAGGGCCCCAGTCCCTACATTTCGCCAGGCCATCGCCTCGGCGGGAATGCAATTTACTTTGGAGGAATCCGTCCAAGAGGGTCGTGCCCAGTCGGTGCAGGCGGGAGACTCCTCCCGTGATATGGTTATAAGGGAAGAGACCTCCTTTTTACCGGTCTATCACCTCGTGGATGAGTCCTCTTATGGGGACGAACCTCCGCTGAGAAAAAAGAGGAGGGTAGAGCTCGAGAAAGAGGTGGCTGTTAATACTGTTACGTAAGACGGGTGCGTCGGAGATGGCACTTGTGCCCGCGTTTATGACGGACGCTATCTTGGCGGGGAGGTCTCCTCGGACAGAAAGAGTATACCAAGGAGGGGGGTCTGTGCGTTTCGCTGAGGGTGGCGCATCATCTACTATCGGAGGGGGCTTATGCACCAAGGGCGACGGCTCGGGTTCGGACGTCGACCCAGGGGATGTTCGAGAATTTGTGGAACGTCACACTCGCGTAGAGGTTAGAACGGAGGGTTTTGATCGACATATAGTCGTCCCCGGGGACTACGACTTGCTGACGAACTGTGATCAGTTGGCGTCCGTTTTTGCCCCTTTATGTGTTGCTCCTGAGAGCGAGGTACTTAAAACGATGAGTGATGCAGAGTTGTCACGGAGCGTTTCCGACATGGCTCTACGGGTAAATGCCTCTCTTTTCTTTTTTCGTTGGATTTGTTTTACTATTCTTGGCCTATCCTTTTGTTCTAACTTTGTTTTTCATATTAGACCCTCATCATGGAGATCGAGCGCGAGCGTCCGGAAAGGAGGAGGATAACCATCTATGGGAAGATGTCCTCTAAGTATCAAGAATATCGCACCAAGCATCGTGCGATGGCCGATATCTTCACTATGGATTGCGACTTTCAGTTATTCCGCGATGGGCTTAAGCAGAGTGAGGATCAATTGGTGCGTAAGGTCGAAGATTTGAAAGATCGAGACGAGGACCTTATGAAGTGCATTACCGTTTTAGTGAGCTTGAGGCAGCCCTTAAGGTCAAGGAAGATGAGTTGAGCTAAACAAGGGAGTGATGGCTGAAAACGTCGACCTCTAAGAAAAGGTGGCCCATTTAATTGTTGAACTAGACATGAAGGCAGCGGAGGTCATTGACCTTAAGAGTGAATTGAGCGCAAATACTGATGGATTGTCCACCCCGAAAGGGATAGGAAAACTGTCGTCCCTGAGCAGCGGCTTTAAAAGACGCCCTCCGTGTTTGTAAATTGGAGCGGACAAGAACGTGGAGGCATCTGCGCTTAAGGTAGCGGGACTTGAAGGGTGTATTCAACATTTGGAGGCGTAATTTTCCACGTTAAATGAACAAGTGTCTTCATTGAAAATGGAGGACATGCGACATTAGTCGCAGCCCTCTATATCCCATGCTTCGGTTGATCCTAGCGTGCCTCATCATTTGTATAAATTGTGGGTTCACGCTAAAGCCCGGCTCGATGTGTATAAAGCTCTTTATGCTGAAGGAAGAGCGCCCAAGGTAGAGCTTAGGGATGTGCATGCCAAGGCCCGTGCATCTCGTGAAGCATTCAGGTATGACCCCATCATGTCTGGCGGGGATGATATTAATTCTGATGATGCGGACAAACTTGCCTCCGATTCTTGGTACAAGGAGGTGTATGCCACAGGGAATGATATGGCGTAGTATTCGGTTGTATTTACTTTTGCTTCGCCATTTTCATGAGGGCATCTTTGCGCCCATTGTAAAAAACAAGCAATTTGTAATATATTTACTGTAATGAAAAATATTTTGGTTGTGTACCTTTGAGTTGTTTCCTTTTTTCGATTTATTCGACGATAATCTTTGTCGCAGTCATGTTATTCTAAATCTTTGTTGAAATGTTAACCCCGTTGTGTTATGAGTTTAATTTGAACTTTTTTCGTTAGCAACGGACTTAGTCAATGTTACTTTAAAGCTGATACTGAAGTAGTATACCGTCATAGTTTACCAATGTCGAACACTTTTCTTTAACGATGGCCTTTGCCATTGGGATGTTATTTCGAATTGATGTCGAAATGTTAACCCGTCGTGGTTCGGGTGAATTCGGACTCTTTTCTTTGATGATGGCCTTAGCCATTGGGATGTTATTTCGACTTAATATCGAAATGTTAACCCGACATGGTTCGAGTGAAGTCAAACTCTTTCATGGCGATGGCCTTAGCCATGCAGTGTTTTCTCAACTTGGTGTCGAAATGTTAACCCTCGTGGTTCGAGTGGTATGTCGAACTCTTTTCGTGGCGATGGCCTTAGCCATGGGGTGTTATTTCGACTTAGTGTCGAAATTTTAGCCCGTCGTGGTTCGAGTAGTGTCAAACTCTTTTCGTGGTGATGGCCTTAACCATGGGGTGTTATTTCGACTTAGTGTCGAAATGTTGACCCGTCATGGTTCGAGTGGTGTCGAACTCTTTTCGTGGCGATGGCCTTATCCATGTGGTGTTATTTCGACTTAATTTTGAAATATTAACCCGTCGTGGTTCAAGTGGTGTCGAACTTTTTCGTGGCGATGGCCTTAGCCATGTGGTGTCTTGTGTGCCTGTTTCATTCATACATTGGAGATATTTGCCAATTTCATACATTTATTGGAGTAATTTCATTCATGTGTCGGAGATACATATCGATTTCGTATATTCAACTTGTATCTAGTCCCGTCATTGCTCGGCCTGGAGATGTTATCGGCAGGCTGGGCGATGAATTATACTTTGAACATCAAGATGTCTCCCTTGTCGCCTCGTTAAAACCTCCCGGAGAAAACTCGATTGGGACAAAACCCAAGTGAGGGAAAATAGTGCGACCTAGGTGGAGTCATTTCTTAGAAGTGGAAATATTTGAGGTGAGCGACATTCTAGTTGTTTTGTAGTAGTTTTCCTTCCATTGTTTCCAATTGGAATGCTCATTTGCTTGTTGCTGCTATGATTTTATATGGCCCATCCCAATTTGTTCCTAATTTTCCTTCGTCCGGGTCTTTTGTTTCCTGTATTTTGGATTTTAGGACGTAGCCCCCGACTCTGAGTGGTTGTACTTTGGCCTTCTTGTTTTAATACCTTTCTGCTTATTATTTTTACGCTATCATTCTTATGTGAGCCATGTCCCTTCGTTCTTAAACCTCATCCAGGTTTTGCATTCTGTTTTTGTCGTTGCTCGGTCCACTCTACTTAGAGTATCTCGGGCTAGGTTCACCGACCTCGACGGGTATGACTGCATCGGTACCGTAAACCGGTGAATACGGTATCTCACCCGTTGTGCGGTAGGCCCATAACACCTCTGGTAGCAGTTCCAGCCATAGCCCTTTGGCATCGTTGAGTTTTTTTCTAATATATTTAATATTGTCTTGTTGGAGGACTCCGCTTGACCGTTGCCGGCGGGGTGATATGGCATGGAGATATGCCATTTTTCGAAGAATTCGATCATCTTTTTCCCGGTGAACTGAGGTCCGTTGTCGCAACTGATTTCTTTGGGGATGCCAAATCGGCATATGATGTTTTTCCAGATGAATGCGATGACTTCATAATTGAGCGAACGCACCTGCTTCCACCCATTTGGAAAAGCAATCAGGTAAAACCAAAAGGAAGCGTATCTTACCTCGCCCCGCTGGGAGGAGTCCGACAATATCCATCCCCCATTTTATGAATGGCCAAGGAGAAGTGATGGAGTGCAGGAGTTCGCCCGCCTGGTGTATCATAGGGGCGTATTTTTGGCATTACTCACATTTCTTGACGTAGTCTGCGGCCTCTTTTTTCATAGTGGGCCAGTAGTGTCTTGCACGAATAAACCATCTGACGAGGGCCCGGTTACTTGTATGGGCGTCGCAGTGGCCCTCGTGTACCGCTTCGAGCGCACTCTTTATTTGATTTGGTCCAAGGCATTTGGCCAAGGGACCACCGAACGTCCTTTTGTAAAGGTCATAGTTTATGAGGCTATACCTGGCCGCTTGTATTTGAAGCTTCTTGGCTTCTTTTTTATCTTGTGGGAGTGTTCCCTCCTGCAAATATGATACAATGCGGTTGTGCCATTCCCAAGTTAAATTTATAGAATGTACCTCGACTTGGTCTATTGATGAGTGGAGGAGGGTGACCACATGCTCCTTGGTGATAGTTTTAGTTGTTGCTGCCAGCTTGGCGAGACTGTTTGCTTCGATATTTTGCGCTTGCGATATTTGGTCAAGTCGGCATTCATCGAATTCTGGTAGTAGCTTATGGATTTCGATCTGTTATTTATGTAGCCTCTACTCCTTGATCTGGAAAGTCCCAGTAACTTGGTTTACGACAAGTTGTCACAATGTAGGACGCGTGCACCATATTTGAGGGCCAATTTCAGTCATGCAATTACGGCCTCATTGTTAGTCATTTCAAGGCACCATATGGATTGGTGAATCACTTCGCCCGTTGGGACTTCGAGTACGAGTCCCAATCCAGATCCTGACACATTGGATGTGCCATCGGTGTAGAGGACCAAAGGTCGGGTCGTCTAGGAGAGGCGCGAAGCGCTTCTTGTTCGACTTCTGACAGTATTTCTGCATTGAAGTCAGTGATGAATTCGGCGAGTACTTGTGATTTTACGCAGTTCGCGGTTGATATGTTATATCGTGTTTGCTTAGTTCTATGGCCCATTTGGCCAACCTACCCAATAGCTCGGGTTTATGCAGGATGCTCCTAAGGGGGGGAAGTCGTCACCACCTTTATGGGGTGACACTGAAAATATGGTCTAAGCTTTCGTGAAGCTACGACCAACGCCAGAGCCAATTTTTCGAGGTGGGGATACCTCGTTTTCGCTTCAACTAAAGTTTTGTTGATATAGTAAATCGGAGATTAGAGCCCGGTGAGGACAAGTAGGTTTTCAGTTTTCTCAGGGCATCGACACACTCCGACTTCCACTGGAGCCTGTTGTCTTTCTTTAGCACACTGAAAAACTTATGACACCTATATGACGATTGTGATATAAACCTTGACAGGCGGCTATCCGACCTGTCAGTTTTTGTCACGACCCAACTCCCAACCCCGATCGTGATGGCGCCTCTTGTGAAAGGCCAGCCAGAACAACGCGAATACCTCTTTTAGCAATTATTAAGATTTTAGCAAATTCGAAACAAGTGTAAATAGTTATAAAACGCGGAAATAACAATACCAACATACGATACCAACCCGACACAGCCCAAACCGGGGTGTCACAAGTCATGAGTTACTACAAAGTTTAAAATAAGTCTACAAAATATAAAGTCTGATACAATGGTCTGAAGGAAACTCAAAAATATGAAATAGGAGAGATAAGGGTTGCGGACGTCAACACCTACCTCTTCGCTCCGACTAGGCTCCTGATCTGGGAAGAATTAGTGCTCAGGGGTAGACTCTGCAATGCCTGTATCTGCACACACGGTGCAGGGAGTAATGTAAGTACTCCGACCCAGTGAGTAATAATAATAAATAATAACCGAAGATAAGAAATCACATAACTGCACAAAACAATTCTATATCAAGCAGTAAAACAGTAGAATAGTACAGGATAAAATGAAATCCCCATTTTAAATAAATCCGGTAAATCAGGTAAAACAACAAGTAAATAGTGAGTAGAAATCTGCCCCTCGGGCCCAGTATTAATCGCTCAGAACACTATCAGCCCCTCGGGCTCAATATCACATCACTCAGAACAGTATCAGCCCCTCGGGCTCAGTATCACATCACATGGGTACCCGCGCTCACTGGGGGTGTACAGACTCCGGGAGGGGCCCCTTACAGCCCAAGTGCAATATCAAGCCACCTCGTGGCATATAAAACAATGTCTGAAAGCCTTCTCACATCACACTCGAGGCCTGAAAGCCTCCTCACATATCACTCGAGGCCTGAAAGCCTCACTCAGTCCAGAAAATATCATAAGCCCTTCGGGCATCAATAAAATAATAGTTCTCGGCCCAGACAATAGTGAAATATCAGTAAAATCTCAAAATTTAATTAAAACAGCTGAGTTTGCAAAACAGTATAATCATTAGGACTGAGTTCAAATAACGCGTCAAAATAGTAAGGAAATAGTGATAACAATCCCCGAAGGATTCATTAAGCCCAAAACGTGGCAATAAGCCAAATCACGATGATAATCAAATCAACTTAGTCAAATACGCGGTAAAATATCAAATGGGACGGACCAAGTCACGATCCCCAATAGTAAATAATCCCGCGCTCGCCATTAAGCGCTTATTTCACCTCAATATAGCACTACGTTGTGCAAATCCGGGGTTTCAAACCCTCAGGATACCATTTACTATCATTACTCACCTCAAGCCGGCCAAAATCCTAGCTCGCTATGCCCTTGGCTCGCAGATCGACCTCCTCGCGCGTCGAATCTGATCAAAATCACAACGAATACGTCACAATAGGCTAAGGGAACATAACCCAATCGAAAAGACTCGAAAAATATCGAAAATCACAAAATTTGCAAAACCCGAGCCCCGGGCCCACTTCTCAAAAAATCAGTAAATTAACATTACCGGATTTCTTATCTCGCCACGAGTCTATACATATCAAAATTACCAAAATCGGATCCATTTGACCCCCCTCAAATTCCATTTTGAAATACCAAATTTCCAAGCCCTAGTTTTATCCTCTTTTGATGAATTTCCACAAATTTCCATGTTAATTCTACCATTAAATCATGTATTTAGGCCAAAGAACTCACCTCTAATAACACCTAGTCAAAATCCCCTTCAATTTCTGTCCAAGAGCCCTCAAGGTCGATCAAAAATGGTGGAAATGAACTTAAGTTCACGGAACAAAATGAGCTTTAAAACCTTCTCTGAACAGTGATTTTCGCATTTGCGGTTCCTTTACCGCATTTGCGGCTACTGCTTCTGCGGTTATACCTCCGCTTCTGCGGATCTTCATTAAGCCAACAACCGCTTTTGCGGTCCTCTATCCGCATTTGCGGAATACGCTTCTGCGAATACTTGTCCACTTCTACGGAAACACTATGGTCTCAACTTTCGCTTCTGCGACTCATCTACCGCATCTGCGGCATCGCAAATACAGCCCCAAGCCCGCACCTACAGAAATAGCCAACCTTCCAAGAACTGCGAACCTACCTCTCGCATTTGCGGAACCGCATATGTGGCCCTTCTTCCGCAGATGCGGAAATACCAGCAACATCAGAATTTCACCAAGTCCAAAAATCATCCCGATGGTCATCCAAAATCACCCCGAGGCCCCTGGGACCTCAACCAAAAGTGCCAACCCATCCTAAAACATCATTCAAACCTGTTTAAATCATCAAAACACCACAAATAACACCAAAACCCTCAAATTACATTGGATTCATGCCTAAGTTCTTCCAAAACTTCCGAATTACGCATTTGATCAAAAACCCGACCAAAACACCTCCGAATGATCTGAAATTTTTCACACCCATCCAAAATCACCTAACGAAGCTATAGAAACTTTCGGAATCCCATTTTGACCCTCAAATCAAAATCTCACCTATCAACCGGAATTCGCCAAAATACTAACTTCGCCAATTCAAGCCTAATTCTACACCGGACCTCCAAAATCAGTTACGATCACACTCCTAAGTCACAAATCATCCCCCGAAGCTAACTGAATCACCGGAAATCACATTCGAATCTAACTCAATAGTCAACATCCGATTGACTTTTTCCAAAACAAGCCTTCCTTTAAGAGATTAAGTGTCTCATTTCCATCTAAAACCAATCCAAATCGACTCATTCACCCAAGACTCCTATAATGAAACATAAGGAAGCAGAAAATGAGGGAAACAAGACGGTAACTCATGTGACGACGGGCTGGGTCGTCACATCCTCCCCAACTAAAACAAATGCTCGTCCTCGAGCGGGTCAAGAAACATACTTGGAGCCTCAAACAGGTGAGGATATCTGCTCCGCATCTCCCGCTCGGTCTCCCAAGTAGCCTCCTCCATGGGCCAACCTCTCCACTGCACCTTTACCGAAGTTATATCCTTTGATCTCAACTTTCAAACCTGACGACCCAAAATAGCCACTGGCTCCACATCATATGTAAAATCATCATCCAACTGAACAGTGCTAAAATCCAATACATAAGACGGGTCCCCAACATACTTCCGAAGCATAGATACATGAAATACCAGATGCACGCCCGACAAGCTGGGTGGCAAGGCAAGCTCATAAGCCACCTCCCCAATCCTCCTAAGTACCTTAAAAGGTCCAATAAACTGCGGATTCGGCTTCCCTTTCTTCCCAAACGGCATAACACCCTTCATGGGCGAAACCTTCAGCAAGACCTTCTCACCCATCATATATGACACATTCCGAACCTTCCGGTCTGCATAACTCTTCTGACGCGAGTGTGTTGTACGAAGCCTCTCCTGAATCAGCTTCACCTTCTCTAAGGCATCCTGAACCATCTATGTCCCCAATAACCTAGCCTCGCCGAGATCAAACCATCCAACCGGAGATCTACACCGCCTTCCATACAACGCCTCATACAGAGCCATCTGAATGCTCGACTGATAACTGTTGTTGTAGGAAAACTCGGCAAGCGGCAAAAACTCATCCCAAGAACCCCCAAAATCAATAACGCAGGCACGCAACATGTCCTCCAATATCTGAATAGTACGCTCGGACTGTCCGTCCGTCTGAGGATGAAATGATGTGCTCAACTCTACCTACGTACCCAACTCTCGCTGAAATGTCCTCCAGAACTGAGAAGTGAATTGAGTACCTCAATCTGAGATAATAGACATTGGAACATCATGCTTAAAGATCCCTGCTAGTCGCTCTGAAGAATAGGTAGTACATACTGGAATGAAGTGCGCGGACTTGGTCAGCATGTCCACAATCACCCAAATCGAATCGAACTTCTTCAAAGTCCGAGGGAGACCACTCACAAAATCCATAGTAATCATCTCCCACTTCCACTCGGGAATAATCATCCGCTGAAGCACGCCACCCGGCCTCTGATGCTCATATTTTACCTACTGACAGTTGAGACACCGAGCAATAAACCCTATAATATCCTTCTTCATCCTCCTCCACCAATAATGCTGCCTCAGATCCTGATACATCTTCGCGACACCCGGATGAATGGAATACCGCGAGCTGTGGGCCTCTTCCAATATCAACTCCCGAAGCCCATCCACATTAGGCACACAAATCCGGACCTGCATCCGCAACACACCATCCTCACCAATGGTCACGTCTATGGAATCATCATGCTAGACCATGTCCTTAAGGACAAGCAAATGTGGGTCATCATACTGGCGCTCTCTGATGCGATCATATAAGGAAGACCAAGAAACCACACAAGCCAATACTCGACTAGGCTCCGAAATATCTAGTCTCACCAACCGATTGGCCAAAACTTGAACATCAACTGCAAAGAGCCTCTCCCCAACTGGAATGTATACCAACCTTTCGGCTCAAAGCATCGGTCACTATATTGGCCTTCCCTAGGTGATACAGAATGGTAATATCATAGTCCTTAAGAAACTCTAGCCACCTCCGCTGCCTCAAATTAAGGTCCTTCTGCTTGAACAAATGCTGAAGACTGCGATGATCGGTGAATACCTAAGATATACCATACAAGTAGTGCCTCCAAATCTTCAAAGCATGAAGCCAACTCCAAATCATGTACATGGTAGTTCTTCTCGTAGGGCTTCAGCTGACGAGAAGCATAAGCAATAACTCTACCCTCTTGCATCAATACACATCCGATCCCAACTCTCGAAGCATCACAATACGCAGTATAAGAACCTGCGGCTGAGGGCAAAACCAATACTGGAACCGTGGTCAAGGCTGTCTTGAGCTTCTGAAAGCTCTCCTCACACTTATCCGATCATACAAATGGAGCACCCTTCTGAGTCAACTTGGTCAAGGGAGATGCAATAGAGGAAAATCCCTGAACAAACCGGTGATAATAACCTGCCAAGCCAAGGAAACTACAAATCTCTGTGGTTGAGGTCGATCTAGGCCAACTCTACACCGCCTCTATCTTCTTCAGGTTGACCTGAATACCCTCGCTGGACACCACGTGCCCCAAGAAAGCTACTGAGTTGAGCCAAAACTCGCACTTGGAGAACTTTGCATAAAGCTTCTCCTCCCTCAATCTCTGCAATACAACTCGCAAATGTTGTGCTGCTCCTCCTGGATACGCGAGTACACCAGAATATCATCAATAAAAATAATAACAAATGAATCCAGATACAGCCGAAATACACTGTTCATAAAATGCATGAACGTTGCTGGGGCATTAGTCAGCCCAAAGGACATAACAAGAAACTCATAGTGCCCATATCTAGTCAGTCCTGAAAGCAGTCTTCATAATATCTGAATCCCTGATCTTCAACTGGTGATAGCCCGAATGGAGATCAATCTTGGAGAACACCCTCGCTCCCTGAAGCTGGTCAAATAAATCGTCAATGCGAGGTAGGGGATACTTGTTCTTCACTGTTACTTTGTTCAATTGCCTGTAGTCAATGCACATTCTCATGGTGCCATCCTTCTTTTTCACAAATAGAACCGGTGCACCCCACGGTGACATACTAGGCCGAATGAACCCCTTATCTATGAGTTCCTGAAGCTGATCCTTTAATTCTTTCAACTCTGCTGGTGCCATACGATACGGAGGAATGGAAATGGGCTGAGTTCCCGGCACCAGGTCAATACCAAAATCAATGTCTCTGTCTAGTGGCATGCCCGATAAGTTTGCAGGAAAAACATCGAAAAACTCCCTCACAACTGGGACATAATCAATGCTAGGAGTCTCGGATCCCACATCCTTCATGAATGCCAAATATGAAAGACAACCCTTCCCAACCATACGCTGGGCCTTTAGGAATGAAATCACCCTGCTAGGAACATAGTCAGTCACACCACGCCACTCGATCCTCGGTACACCCGGTATAGCCAGAGTGACTGTCTTAGCATGACAGTCCAGAATAGCATGACACAGAGATAACCAGTCCATGCCCAAAATAACATCAAAATCCACGATGCTCAATAGCAATAGATCAACTCGGGTCTCCAGACCCCCAATAGTCACCAAACACGACCGATACACATGGTCTACAATACTAGTATCGCCTATCGGGGTATATACATGAACATGTAAAGCAAGACACCCTCGGGTCGTACCCAAATAATGAGCAAAATATGAGGACACATAAGAATAGGTGGAACCGAGATCAAATAAGACTGAGGCATCCCTGTGGCAGGCTGAAATAATACCTGTAATGACGGCATCTAAAGCAATGGCATCTGTCCTGCCCTGAAGAGCATAAAAGCGAGCCCGACCACCGCCCGATCGACATGTGCCTCTGGGGTGGCCCCTGGCTACCTGTCCCTCACCCCTAGCTGGCGGGGCGGGTGCTGAAGAAACTAGACCAGAAGACGAGGGCTGACCCTTCTGCTGAGATGAGCTAGCAGCACGACGAGGACACTACCTCCACATATGCCCAAACTCTCCGCACTCATAACAACTCCCGGGTGCTGGAGAATGGGACTGAAGGGAACCCCTCGCGCCGGAGTGACTGGCTGACGCACTCGGCCTAGAAGAACCCTGAACATATGGAGCTCGAGATGAACTCTGTGCTGGAAGAGCGCTGAGAGAAGGCTGACTATGCTAAGAACCATGATAACCACGACCTGAAGATTCTCCACGATACTCGCTGAGCGGGCCTGAAAGAACGACCCCGACCCTGCTGGAACTGGCCCCTCGAAGGATCGCCACTGAAACTACCAGAACCTCAAGGCCTCTTGGCCTCCCTCTCATCTCGATCCTGGTGGTGAACCGACTCAATATCTCGAGCTATATTCACCACCTCCTCAAATGAAGCACCTAGCACTCTCTCTCTAGTCATAAGAAAACAGAAATGATAGTTAAGGCCATCCACAAATCTCCTGATCCGCTCACGATTAGACGGAACCATCCAGATGGATTGATGAGCCAACTCTGAAAACCTCATCTCATACTGAGACACAGTCATATCTCCCTGTTGTAGCCACTCAAACTGCCTACGCAGCTCCTTCCTATGGGACCGCGGTACAGACTTCTCCAAGAAGAGAGCGGAGAACTCCTGCCAGGTCAAAGGTGTTGCACCAGCCGGCCTACGCCACTCATACGCCTCCCACCAAGTGAAGGCAGCTCCAGTAAACTAAAAAGTAGTAAAAGCCACACAGCTGGACTCAAGGATCCCCGTTGTATGGAGCATACGCTGACACCTGTCAAGAAAACCCTGGGCATCCTCGCCCTCAGCTCCACTAAATGTCGGAGGCTGAAGTCTACCAAATCTCTCGAGGCGACTCTGCTCGTCCTCAGGCATAACTGGAACCCTGAACTCCTGCACTGGAGCAACTGGCTGAGCTGGAGGTGCCTCTAGAGTCTGTAATCCCTGCACTACCTGCTCAGGTGTGCGAGCAGCGGGGGTCTGATTGCCTCCCCCGGTCTGTGAAGTAGTTGTTGCTACTATGGTGGCTGAAACCACCTGAGCCAAGCCCGTGCAAACTGTCAATATTTGGTCCAATGTCTTCTGAAGACCCGGAATCACAATGGGCACAGCTGGTGCCTGAACTGGTACTGCTGGAGCCTGGTCCTGAGCTGGGGCAACTAGAGGATCCACAGGTGCTGCCCCTACTGCTCTACCTCTGCCACGACCACGACCGCGTCCACGGCCTCTAGTGGCCTCAGTGGGTGGTACTGGTGGTCGTCCGTCACGTCCGGTAGCTCGTGTCCTCACCATCTATGAGAGAATAGAACAAAGAGAAGTTTAGTACTCGAATCAACAAGTTCGCACGACAGAATTTCAAGAATTTGAAGTTTTCCTAAAAGGTTTTGTAGCCTCCCGAGGATAAGTACAGACATCTCCGTATCAATCCGCGAGACTCTACTAAACTAGCTCATGAATCGCGAGACTTAGTAACCTAGGCTCTGATACCAACTTGTCACGACCCAATTCCCAACCCCGATCGTGATGGCGCCTCTCGTGAAGAAAAGGCCAGCCAGAACAACGCGAATACCTCTTTTAGCAATTATTAAGCTTTCAGCAAATCCGGAACAAGTGTAAACAGTTATAAAACGCGAAAAAAACAATACCAACATACGATACCAACCCGACATAGCCCAAACCGGGGTGTCACAAATCATGAGCTACTACAGAGTTTAAAATAAGTCTACAAAATGTAAAGTCTAATACAATGGTCTGAAGGAAACTCAAAGATATGAAATAGGAGAGATAAGGGTTGCGGACGTCAATAGCTACCTCGTCGCTCCGACTAGCCTCCTGATCTGGGAAGAATCAGTTCTTAGGGGTAGACTCCGCAATGCCTGTATCTGCACACATGGTGTAGGGAGTAATCTGAGTACTCCGACCCAGTGAGTAATAATAATAAATAATAACCGAAGATAAGAAATCATATAACTGCACAAAACAATTTTATATCAGGCAATAAAAGCAGTAAAATAGTAGAACAGTACAGGATAAAATGAAATCCCCCTTTTAAATAAATCAGGTAAAACAATAAGTAAATAGTGAGTAGAAATCTGCCCCTCGGGCCCAGTATCAATCGCTCAGAACAATATCAGTCCCTCAGGCTCAGTATCACATCACTTAGAACTGTATCAGCCCATCGGGATCAGTATCACATCACATGGGTACCCGTGCTAACTGGGGGTGTACAGACTCCGAGAGGGGGCTCTTACGGCCCAAGCATAATATCAAGCCACCTCGTGGCACATAAAACAAGGCCTGAAAGCCTTCTCACATCACACTCGAGGCCTGAAAGCCTCCTCACAATACACTCGAGGCCTGAAAGCCTCCTCACATCACGCTCAAGGCCTGAAAGCCTCATTCAGTCCAGAAAATATCAGAAGCCCTTCGGGCATCAATAAAATAAAAGTTCTCAGCCCAGACAACAGTGAAATATCAGTAAAATCTCAAAATTCAATTAAAACGGCTGAGTTTTTAAAACAGTATAATCATTAGGACTGAGTTCAAATAACGTGTCAAAATAGTGAGGAAATAGTGATAACAATCCCCGAAGGATTCAAATAATCGGCATTAAGCCCAAAACGTGGCAATAAGCCCAAATCACAATGATAATCAAATCAACTTAGTCAAATACGCAGTAAAATATCAAATGGGATGGACCAAGTCATGATCCCCAGTAGTAAACAACCCCGCACTCGCCATTAAGCGAGTATTTCACCTTAATATAGCACTACGTTGTGCAAATCTGGGGTTTCAAACCATCAGGATATCATTTACTGTCATTAGTCACCTCAAGCCGGCCAAAATCCTAGCTCGCTATGCCCTTGCCTCACAGATCGACCTCCTCGCATGTCGAATCTGATCAAAATCACAACGAATACGTCACAATAGGCTAAGGGAACATAACCCAATTGAAAAGACTCGAAAAATATCGAAAATCGTGAAATTCGCAAAACCCGAGCCCCGGGCCCACTTCTCAAAAAATTAGAAGATTAACATTATCGGATTCCTTGTCTCGCCACTAGTCTATACATATCAAAATTACCAAAATCGGAGTCCATTTAACCCCTCAAATTCCACTTTGAAATACCAAATTTCCAAGCCCTAGCTTTACCCTCTTTTGATGAATTTCCACAAATTTCCATGTTAATTCTACCATTAAATCGTGTATTTATGCCAAAGAACTCACCTCCAATCACGCCTAGTCGAAATCCCCTTCAATTTCTTTCCAAGAGCTCTCAAGGTCGATCAAAAATGGTAGAAATCAACTGAAGCTCGCGGAACAAACTGAGCTTTAAAACCCTTCTCTAGACAGTGATTTCCGCATCTGCGGTTCCTTTACCGCATTTGCGGCTACCGCTTCTGCGGTTAAACCTCTGCTTCTGCGGATCTTCATTAAGCCAACAACCGCTTCTGCGGTCCTCTATCCGCATTTGCGGAATATGCTTCTGCGGATACTTGTCCGCTTCTGCGGAAACACCATGGTCTCACATTTCGCTTCTGCGACTCATCTACCGCATCTGCGGCATCGCAGATGCGGCCTCAAGAACGCACCTGCAAAAACAGCCAACCTTCCAAGAACTCGCACCTGCAAACCTACCTCTCGCATCTGCAGAACCGCATATGTGGTCCTTCTTCCGCAGATGCGGAAACACCAGATACCAGCAACATCAGAATTTCACCAAGTCCAAAAATCATCCCGATGGCCATCCGAAATCACCCCGAGGCCCCCGGGACCTCAACCAAAAGTTCCAACCCATCCTAAAACATCATTCAAACTTGTTCAAATCATCAAAACACCACAAATAATACCAAAACCCTCAAATTACATCGGATTCAAGCCTAAGTTCTTCCAAAACTTCGAATTACGCATTTGATCAAAAACCCGACAAAAACACCTCTGAATGATCTGAAATTTTGCACACACATCAAAAATCACCTAACGAAGCTACAGAAACTTTTTGGAATCCCATTCCGACCCTCGGATCAAAATCTCACCTATCAACTGGAATTCGCCAAAATACTAACTTCGCCAATTCAAGCCTAATTCTACATCGGACCTCCAAAATCAATTCCGATCACACTCCTAAGTTACAAATAATCCTCCGAAGCTAACCGAATCACCGGAAATCACATCCGAACCCTCTAACTCAATAGTCAATATCCGGTTGACTTTTTCCAAAACAAGCCTTCCTTTAAGAGACTAAGTGTCTCATTTCCATCTAAAACCAATCCAAATCGACTCATTCACCCAAGAATCCTATAATGAAACATAAGGAAGCAAAAAATGGGGGAAACAGGGCGGTAACTCACGTGACAACGGGTCAGGTCATCACAATTTTTGTACCAATTTTTTGCTGGTTAACATTTTCGTTATTCCTTTGATGGCCTAAATCTAATCTGGGTAGACCTCGATTCCTCTTTGTGATGCCAGGAAACTGAGGTTACGCTGAAGGCGCATTTTTCGAGGTTTAGTTTCATGTCGCACTGCCTTAATATGTCGAAGGCTTCCTTCATATGATCAATATGATCTTCTTTCCTTTTAGACTTAACCAGCATGTCGCCGATGTAGAATTCCATTATTTTGTCGAGTTGGTCTTTGAACATCTTGGTGACTAATCTCTGATACGTCGCTCCTACATTCATTAATCTGAACGGCATGACCTTATAGCAGTACGTTCCTTGGTGAGTGATGAAAGTAGTTTTCTCCTAGTCTTCTTCCTCCATAAGGATCTGGTTGTAACCCGAGTAGGCGTCTAAGAAGCTTAGCAACTCGTGCCCTATTGTTGCGTCGATGAGCTGGTTGATGTGTGGCAATGGAAAGGAGTCCCTTGGACAGGCCTTGTTTAGATCTGTGAAATATAAACACACCCGCCACTTTCCATTTTTCTTCTTTACCATGGCCACATTGGCGACCCACTGGATATTTTAACTCTCGGATGGAACCATTTGCGAGCAACTTATCGACTTCTTCACTGACGGCTTCGTTGATTAGAGCGTTGAACTTCCTTCTTATTTGCTGTACTGGAGGGTAGAGGGGGTCAACATTCAGTTTGTGTGTGGTGATATCTTTCGGGATATGGGCATATCTGCATGGAAGAAGGCAAACAGATCGGCACTGTCAGTTAAGAATTTATGAAACTTACTTGGTTTCAAGAGGTTGTGCCCGATATAAGCCTTTTTCATGTTGTCATTGCCGTCTAGTAGGATGGGATCAAGATCTTCTATTGTCAACTTGGATACTTCATGATGTCGGGATACTTGATAACGTATGTTCGCACGTCAAGCTTGATTCCCGACATCGCTGATTTCTAGGCTTCCGTACTTGCCCCTTTTAGCTATTGGGTATGGGTGCAATCTTGGGCGATGTGATAGCATTCCTATGTGGTGCGTTGTTTGCCCCGAATGCTGAATACTCCCCATGGAGTAGGAAACTTGATTACTTAATAGAGACTGGACGGTACTGCTCGTATGGCGTGTATCCACGGGCACCATATGATAGCATTGTAGGTTGTATCTTGGTCCATGACGTGAAACATCATTTCTAGGTGACTCCTCCAGCTAGGACGGGTAGCATTATCTCTCTAGAAGTCCTCTCGGCTGCATTATTAAAACCTGTTAGTGTTATACAATGCAGTATTATTTTATCTTTGAGTCTCATCTGTAAGAGGACTCAAGGATGGATAATACACACGCTACTCCCATCATCTACCATTATTCTTTTTACATCAGTATCTGCAATACGTAAAGTGATAAAAGAGCATCGTAGTGAGGGAAAGATAAACCATCAGTATCCGACTTATGGAAGACGATACTATCTTCGAGGTCATCATACCATTCATGAGTGATTGACCGTTTGAGTTTATACGTGGTGGTAACTTCACATGATTGATTGTTGTGTCATCGCCCTCGTCGATGATCATTTGTATAGTACGAGCGGGAGAAGGCAGTTTTGGAGGTCCCTGGGGTTGCTCACGTCCACGGGCAAAATTAGCCAGTCCTCGATCGCTCAGCAATTCTTTCAGGTGTCCCTGATTTAGCATTCTTACTACCTCCTATCGCAGTCCTATGCAATCTTCGGTTTTGTGGCCCTTTTCCTGGTGGGATTCGCAGAGAGCGTTCGATTTTCGAGTGCTTGGGTCGGACTTCATCTTTTGCGGACACTGTACCTTGGTACCGAGTTTCTCCAGTGCGTACACTATTTCTGAAGGAGAGACACAAAAATTGTAAGCAGAAAGGAGCGGAGGCATAACTTTTTCGTATCGATGTGGCGCTGCGTGTCGAGAGGGAGCATCTATGTGCTGCGGAGGAGGGGGATAGGTGTCCTAATATTGGGCTAATGCCTTTTTGGGCTGAGACGGGGTCTCGACTGATCTCTTCGATCGTCTTTGTGACGATCTCTCCTTGCTTCATTTTGAACTGACGTCAACCGTTGGATCGAACCGTTGAGATGGTCTTTGTCGACTCTTACTTAGGCGCAGTATGCATTGTTGATTTCTTCCCAAGTGGTTGGAGGGTATTTCATGAGCCTGCTTAATAATTTTTGGTCGCTCTCGACCCATTCCTGTTTAGTCCATTTTGGAAGGCTGCTACTGCCATTCCCTCTGACACATTTGGCAAGCTCATTCTTACCCTGTTGAACAGAGCTAAAAAGTCCCTGAGTCTATTGTCGTGCATCTTCCTAACAACAAATATGTCATTTACTCTGGCTTCTGCCTTCTTGGCTCCTATATGGGCGGTGACAAACTTGTCTGCCATTTTTTCAAACCCCGTTACCGATCGTGCCGATAGTTGGGAATACCAGGTCAGGGCTCCCCCTGTTAGGATTTTGCCGAACTTTTTTAGTAGCACCGATGGTACCTGTTCTTTTGAAAGATTGTTACCCTTTACGGCTGTAACGTAGTGGATAATATGATCTTCTGGATCGGTGGTACCATCGTATATCTTTAGGTAAGGTGGCATTTTGGAATTCTTTGGAATGGCGTAGGGGGTCGCTTCTTTATTGTATGGTTTCTAGATGAATCGACCAATGTCCCGTTTTGGAAACAACTTTGGGGCGCCCAGTATTTTGTCAACCCTCTCTTGGTGCTCCTTCATCTGGTCACAGAGTGACCTATTCTCATTTTCTATCTCTTCCATTTTCTTTAAAATGGCTACGAGCGTGTCACTACCTGCGTCATCAGCAATATGAGTGTTACCTGTACGGGTGATATACCTTGTTCACCAGCAATCGTTGTGACATCTACATGTGTAATATTTCTGTTATCCCTTTGGGCGGGTTTATCAAGTATGTTGTTTAGAGTACTTGTTAGCCATTCTTCCAGTAGTTTTTTCACTATTGGCGGTGCCTCTACTGTTGTAGATGTGGAGGCTTCCTTCTCGCGTGAAGCAGTTACACTTTCGTGCAGGGGAGGTGAAGCGTCTCCCCTGAGTGTTGTGTTTGGGGTCCCGTTTTCGTTATCTTTCGTGTTTTCTTCATTCATAGTGTTCAGGAGGTTTGTTGCGACACATACTATTTCTTTCCTTGCATCTCTTTTCCCTACCGATCGGAAGAGCAGGGAACTTTCGATGATGATGATTATATGATACCTCGAACCTTCATAATCCCCGATAATTCCAATGCAATGAAGTCAACGGTCGATGATCTGGAACAAATCATATTGATCGAGCATCTGCCTAGTCGAAAGGTATAATTGGGCACGGGGTTAACTCCCGAGCTCAGGAAAAATCTCATTCAATTCCTTTTAAATAACATGGATTGTTTTGCTTGGTCCCGCCTAGATATGACAGGGATCCCACCGGAGATCACTATGCATCAACTGAGCTTGGACCTGAAGTTCCACCCGGTGAAACAAAAGAGAAGACCTCAGTCCAAGGTAAAACATGCATTCATTAAGGACGAGGTAACAAAACTTCTCAATAGAGACGAGGTAACAAAATTTCTCAATATAGGATCCATTCGGGAGGTAAAATATCCGGAAGGGTTAGTAAACGTAGTTGTAGTCCCTAAAAAGGGAAACAAACTTAGAATGTGCGTAGACTATAAGGACTTAAACAAGACATGCCCTAAAGATTCCTTTCCTTTGCCAAATATCGATCGCATGATCCATGCCACGGCCGGCTATGGGATACTTAGTTTTCTCGATACCTACTCCGGGTACAACCAAATATAGATGAACCCAGAGGATTGGGAAAATACTTTGTTCATCACTAAGTACGGCACCTATTGCTATAATGTAATGTCGTTTGGACTAAAAAATGTTGGTGCTACTTATCAACGCCTAGTAAATCGAATGTTCGAAGAACAAATAGGTAAATCAATGGAGGTTTATATTGATGATATGCTTGTTAAGTCCCTGCGAGCAAAGGACCATTTGAAACATTTGCAGGAGACCTTCGACAGACTAAGAAAGTATGACATGAAGCTTAACCCAGAGAAATGTGTATTCAGGGTCGGCTCGGGCAAGTTCCTTGGCTTTATGGTATCACATTGGGGGATCGAAATCAACCCCGATTAAATAAAGGCAATCGAAGACATCACAATTATTGACAATGTCAAGGCTGTACAAAGGTTAACAGGATGCATAGCCGCCCTGGGTCGATTTATTTTGAGGTCCTCAGATAGGAGCCACCGGTTCTTCTCACTGCTTAAGAAAAAAAGGAATTTTGCATGGACCCCGAAATGTCAACAGGCTTTAGAGGAACTCAAATGATACTTGTCGGGCCCACCATTGCTTCATACCCAAAGGTGGACGAGCAACTTTACTTGTACTTAGCGGTCTCGGAGATAGCGGTAAGTGGGGCTAATCGAGAAGAGCAAGGTAAGCATTTCCTGTCTATTATGTTAGTCGGACCTTAGGTGAAGCCGAGACCCGGTACCCACACTTAGAAAAATTAGCGATTACTTTAATAAGCGCCTCTAGGAAATTAAAACAATATTTTCAATGTCACCCATTTTTGTGTTGTAACCACCTACCCCCTTCGCAATATTTTGCACAAGCCCAAACTCTCGGGCCGATTAGCCAAATAGGTCGTCGAGATCAGGGGGTACGATATCGAGTATCAACCTCAAACGGCCATCAAGTCTCAAATCTTGGAAGACTTTGTGGCCAACTTTACGCCAGCCCTTGTACCCGAGGTCGAAAAGGAACTATTATTAAAATTGAGTACATCATCGGGGGTGTGAACCCTCTTCACGGATGGAGCTTCGAACGTGAAGGGGCCCGGGCTAGGCATCATTTTAAATCCACCCACATGAAATACAATTACACAATCTATCAAAACTTCGAAATTGACTAACAATGAGGCCCAGTATGAGGTCATGATTGCAGGTCTCGAGCTAGCTAAGAACTTGGGAGCGGAGGTCATTGAGGCCAAATGTGACTCCTAACTTGTGGTAAATCAAGTCAACAGAACTTTCGAGGTTCGGAAAGATCAAATGCAGAGGTACTTAGACAAATTACAAGTGTCTCTATGTCGATCTAAGGAATGGACACTATAGCACGTACCTCAAGAACAAAATAGCAAGGCCGATGCCCTTGCAAATTTGGGGTCATCGATCAAAGATGATGAGCTTAGCTCGGGGACTGTCGTACAACTTTTGAGGTCAATGATCAAAGAAGGACATGCCAAGATAAACTCCACAAGTCTAACCTGGGATTGGAGGAATAAGTACATCGATACCTAAAGAACGGGAAGCTTCCATCGGATCCTAAAGAATCAAGGACTCTACGCACTAAGGCCGCACGATTCACTTTGGCCGAAGATGGAACACTGTATAGGAGAATGTTCGATGGACCATTAGCAAAATATTTGGGACAAGGAGACACCGACTACGTTCTACTAGAAATTCACGAGGGCACTTGCGGAAACCATTCCAGTGCCGAGTCATTGGTTCACAATATCATCAAAGCAGGATACTATTGAGCCAATACGGAAAAATACACTAAAGCATTTGTTCGAAAATGCGACAAATATCAAAGGTATGCGCCGATGATCCACCAGCCCGGAGAGCAACTCCACTCAGTCCTATCCCCATGGCCGTTCATGAAATGGGGATGGATATCGTCGGCCCCCTACCATCGGTCCCAGATAAAGCTAAATTCATTTTGTTTATGAATGATTTTTTTTCTAAGTGGGTTGAAGCACAGGCCTTCGAGAAAGTCAAGGAAAAAGACGTCATATACTTCATCTGGGACACATTATATACCGATTCAAAATGCCTGCCGAGAACGTATGCGATAATGGACATCGGCAGCAAAAAGTGACAAAGTTTTTCGAAGATCACAAAATAAAAAGGATCCTGTCAACGCCGTATCATCCCAGTGGGAACGAACAAGCCAAATCAACAAACAAGACCGTCGTCCAAAATCTTTTAGTTTGTGCAAAGCTAGGAAGAGGCGACTATCTCTTTTTATGATCTAGATGAAACTAAGATCTTGGCTGAAGAAATCCCCACAGACGGCGCCAAATTGTTTGATCAAAAGATATCAAAATATTTTTGATTAAATCAATTAATGAAGATGAAAAGGTAAATCTCAGCCAAGAATAATAAAATCTAGATTAAACGATGTAAGAGAAGAACGAGATGAACAATGCTCCCTAGTATATCGGAACCAAATGATTATTCATAAATGTGATAACTTCAAGTGTAGAAAAATATTGTAATGAATGTGATTGACCAAGATAAGATGATGTGAGGATTTCAGATTTCAGATTTGTATTCAGTAAGCAAAGTTGTCTTTTTTGTATTCACTTTCAGATCCTCCTTTACAGAGCGTTTTCCTCCTATTTATAAGGGACAATCCCCTTTCAAACCCTAAAAAGGTATAACACAAAGAATATTCGAAAAGCATATTCCTACTGTCTCCTACTATGCTAACACTACTGCAGACGTCGTGCGTTCGCTAATCACCTTTGGTCGTCACCCTTTACAACGACTAAAGGACGCTATATCGTAAGGACCTCGTTTCCCATCGCATTCAGTAATAGTCGTGGTCATCCAAATTTGGACCTATACTATCTAAGGAAAAGGAGGTAAACAGCATTCTAGTGTTTGAGTTTATGCTCTTCCACACTGTAAAGTAAAAGAAGAAAGTGACAAAAGATTTAATAGGTTGGCGAGGTGATCATACATGCGACGTTTGCACTGAAAAATATATAAGATGAAAGAAAAGGGCAAGTCACAGTGTAATCTGAAACCTTTAACTCGAACTCTCTAGCAAAGCTAAACCAACCTTATATTATTCTGCGCAAATTCAAATTAATCGAGTCAATTGGTTCTAAATCGAAAATAAGAACGTTCTAAAAATATAGATTTTGTGGATCCAAGTGCAGGTGGAGGCTATACAGTGGGTACTCTCACTGTCATCTCACACTTGAATTATACTATGTGCATACGGAAGTTTTGGAAAAACAAATAATATACTATATGCGTATTAAGAGATACACACACACAGCCTTCAATGGTTTGTACCTGGTTTCACTTGGGGGTCGCTTGGCTGAGAAACATATTATCCCAAAATTAGTTATTCGGGATTTGCTTTCCCACCCTCCTATAGGGATAAAAATATTACTACAATCCCGATATTAGTTATACCATAATTTTATCCCAACCATACGTAGGATAAACTCATTTCAAATTTAATCCTAGTATTAATTATCCCTTATCCCTCGTAACAAACAAGTAATTAGGCATCAATAAAGACCAGTCATAGAATAAAGCAACCCTTTCACATTCTCTTTTTCACTTTTGTTTTATCTCTTTTCCAATTCTCATTGTTGCAAATTGATTCAATCTTTCTTCATTTTGCATTCTAAAACTCAAGAATTTGAATTTGATTATGGACTGAATTTACGTGTGAATTTAATAGCAGCCTGTGTAATAGTTACATAACCCTCTTCCACCACCACCACCACACCTCCCCCCCCCC
>MU733271.1:48683-98767 GCA_026770625.1 Nicotiana glauca
AAATGAAAGAAACCCCACAAGGAAAAAGGGTGGATGGAGAACCTTGACCGTGAATACAGTAAGCAGAGGAAAATATTAACATTGAAGGCATTGATTTAGAAATTACTGTGTGCTTTTCATTCCACAAGAAAATGAAAATCCTATAGCTAAAGTTATCCCACATAAGATAGGGCCAGAATAATTGACATTCATTCATTCAGAAGTTTCCTGTCCAATTCATATGACCCAATTGAGGTTGCTGGTACGCACCCACTTGAGCTCCAGGAGCTGCTGCAGCCATACCCACATTACCAGCCATGGCACTGCCCAAATGATGAGGATTAGCCATTGCAGTAGGCTGAGGATGGTACAAGCCCGGATACTGCATATTTGATGACTGTGCAGCAGCTGCTGCTGCATTGAAAGAAGCATGTCCACTGTGAGACGGAAGATATGTGGCATGAGGGGTTTGCCCCGACATGCTGTAGTATGACCCGGACTGCAAACTAGAAATATCCCTTGGATTCATCCACATTTCAGACGTCTCTGCCTGTCAATCAAATGTTCAAAGACCATATCAATATCAAATAAGCAGCCGTCTTAGAAAAATGTTTGTGAAAAATCGGAACTTTGAAACAAAATTACTCTATGGGTCTAACAGCAATAAGTCATGCTCTACAGACTTCACACAACAATCTTCTCCAATATGAAAGAACGAAAATGTCCTGGTTCTACGTTCTCCAACCTATGAGTTAGCAGAAGACCAAATGAATTAATCGTTTGTTTTTAACCTTTGATGTAGTGCCTTAGCTTGAAAAGCTTAGCCACTTAAATGAAGCCACACCATAACTTAGAACCCAGGGAACTTTGACGGCTTAGACGATGTATGGCGACCTAGGACAACCTAGGCGCAATTTAATAGATTCTTGTCCATGTGGGCTCCATTGGTTTCTCTTCCATTCTTCCAAAGCACCAGAAATATCATCTGTTCTATATTTTCCAGTGTCCACTGTACAGCACAATCTCTCCCTTCCCCACTCCCTCCTAGACTGAGGGCTATTTGTGTATAAAATGTGAGATAGAGATAGTCTTCCCTAAGAACTACTACAAAGTACAAAATATTTGCGCAATTAGGAGCCTGCAGACATTCTGAAGGTTGGTCTCAGGATGGAAAAGAAGTCAGCGGGATCACAATAAAATACTTGCTGGCAGGAAAAGAAAACTAATCAATAATGTGTATGGCGTTTACACCTCTATGATGGCACTGATTTTTTTCCTTAAGGTAAGTAATGAGAATATGGCTTGGGTATTGTTGTGATTCATAAATTATCAGACAATACGTTAAAAACCTGCCATTGAATCATAAAAGTGAGAAGAAAAATTGGATATTCACCTGGGGATTAGGAACATAAAGATTACCATCCTTGTACTTCATCCGAGATGAATCTTCAAGACCTGTTGCACTGCCAATTACACCAGGAGTGTTGATAGCATATCCAGTTGGACTAGTAAAATTCCCAAACCCTGATGCGCTGCCTGTGGGGACAGGCTTGAACTGCTGGATTCCATACTTGAGCCCGTTTGCACTAAGATGGGAGCCACCTCCAGGCATCAGCAAGTAGTTGCTGCCATTCGGCGGGTGCGGGTAGGCAGGGTTACTAGAATAGCCAGGCATAGCCATTGGAGGAACATAGACAGGGGAGAAAACATGGCGATATGGCATAAGATTAGCAAAATGGGAAACATGAACTTGGGGATACATCTGGGCAATGGGTTGGTGCTGTTGTACTTGCTGCACCGTTGGAATTGTCGATGCAGGCATGCTATTTGCAGCATGTGAACTGAGGGCCTGTAATTCAGAAAACATTAGAAATTGTAATATCACAGAACAAAATCAACCTAGAGTACAATTCAATTTATGAACTCAGATAAAACCCAGCAGGGTGATCATAATATGATGGATATGTCTCTATGCTGACATGAAGTCAGGACAACAATTTGGCTCCTCGAAAGAAGAGAGGCATGCATCTTGATTGCTAAAAAGTTTGAAAACTTGATTTACCTCCTGGGCACCCTGGCCATGAAGAGCTTCATCTACTGCTGGTCTAAAGTATGGTATATCATACCCAGTTTGGGGATCATAGGTCTGCTTGCATCCCATCCAAAAGCGCAAAAGAATAAGAGGAAAATGACCAAAGAATTAAAAGAGAACATTAGAAAAACTGCCACAACCAAATCACATAGAACATTAACCAAAGAGAACGAAACTCACCGAGAAACTTGATAAGTTAGAAGCATCTTGCTGCTGTTGCGACTCCGGTGGAGTATAAGATGCTCCGTTATCTTGAACCAATCCAACATCTGAATAATTTCCCAAATCCTCGGGGCTTGAAGACTCTCTATTATCTGCCAACTTTTGATCTAAAATTACACCAGATCCAGGAGAAGTCAAGCCTGGATTCTGAACCCGATCATCAGCCAAATCTAATTGCTTGCTCCCAATTTCATCAGTGGAAGGCTCAGAAACCAAAACTGACAGTCTGCCACAAAATTAAATAATTTCCGGAATCAGTCAGACATTCAATTCAAAAGTCAACAAGGGGGAAAATAAAAAGAGTCAGTTGCAGTTTCCAACTGAAAGACAAAATAATTTAAAAGAGAAGCATCAAATAATTAAGGGCAATTCTACTAAGGTCTTAACAATCTTTGTTTGCTTTTCCTCTTAGCCCCTACAAAGGGGCCAACAAGGCAACAAAATATCCCATGGCGGTAAGGCATACTGGGAAATGAAACAATGGGGAAGGAAACAAACATCAT
The DNA here is from genome assembly GCA_026770625.1 of Nicotiana glauca. NCBI lineage: Eukaryota > Viridiplantae > Streptophyta > Magnoliopsida > Solanales > Solanaceae > Nicotiana > Nicotiana glauca. Next base: position 51,480 of record MU733271.1, read on the forward strand.
ATATAGCACCCAAGGGTGTGGCTTAGCGGTTAATGAAGTGGGTGAAAACCTTAGAGACCAAAGTTCAACTCCCACCAGAGCAACAAAAAAAAAAGTTATCTAAAAGAAACGAGACTGAAAGGGAGTAAAAAAAAAAAGAGAATAACAATATGAAATTTCCGAAGTTCCCCAACATACAAACAACACACTGACTTCATTTTATTTTCTCATTAAAACCTAACGATCCCTCTAGAATCCATCACCTACAACAGATCTGATCTTTTCCACCATGAAAGAATTGCAGTATATTTTTCCATTACTTACCTGACTTGGCACTTACATACTGGCAACCCAACCTAGAACCTAACTTATATAACTAGTAGTCATTTTTTTGATAAGGCTATATAAATAGTAGTCTTAGACGTATCAAATAAGCTGGTGCCTTGCTACATAACCTATCCACATTAAATATTATATTCAAATCACCAATACCTTACATGTTGCCTTGAAATGCCCGCGCTTGAAATGAGCAAGTTCTCCATTCTAAACTTAAGCTTCTGTGACATCATGACTTTTATGCAGAAGGAGCTGACCTTTTTTTGAAAGGTAATGACATCTTGAATTTTACGCAGAAGGAGCTGACTTCCTGTATTCTTTTTTTTTTTCACAACACCTTTTGAGGTTATGGAATTGAATATGAATGTATGACTGTTTAATACTGCCTATACTGTCAGGAGGGATTACACTGGGATATCTAGGATGTTAATTGCCTGCTAACTAAAAGGCTGAATACATATGCAACCCCTTAAACTTGTCCGGATTTTTCATTTAGACACTTATACTAAGCCTTGTTCCAATTGAACATCTAACCTGCTCACAAGTGTGCTTTTTTTTTTTTTGAAATGGCAATATATTTGTATTGAATAAGTAAATGGTTACACTAAAAGTGTAACCTTCTGATAGTTACAATGGGATAGCCAGAAGAGAGACCTACAATTCAATTAGACTCACAGTTGGTCTAAAACATCAAAAATTAACTCAATGTCTAGAATGAGTTAATTGTTGATGTTTTAGACCAACTGCGAGTCTAATAGAATTGTAGGTCTCTCTTCTGGCTACCCCATTGTAACTATCAGAAGGTTACACTTTTAGTGTATTGCTGACATGGCACATATCATGAGATACACAACATTTGAACACGTGAAATTGCTCTATGTTAAACTACAACAACTATTTTAACCTGAAAATATAAGATTTCGCTGGAAAAAATTAATTTTATGGCCACTTTTCTGAACTTGTTATCTTTGCCACTTCTTTTCAGCCATAGATTCAAACTCTCCTCCTTCACTGCTTCTCAAACTCGTTTTTAGCCATTTCTACTGTCAATTCCTATGGAGCTAGTTCTGCCATTTTTTATGCTATTCTTTTCAGCCATAGTTCAAATCCATTTGACGAATAGGTCCGCCCATCTTCGAAAAAGTAATGTTCTTCTTAGAATTTTCTACACAGGAAATTTACAATTTAGACTTGTTTTAACGGCTTTGAAGTATTTGTGTGATGGAGTATAATGGCATACACTGCTTTTGTTTTTTGGTTGTTGAGGAGAGAGGTCAATGTCGCCGGAAATATTCTGCCACCAACAAAATTGAGTGTGGCATTGTTATGTTGCCGGAAATATTCTGCCACCGACAAAATTGGGTGTGGCATTGTTGGAAAGAGTTCAATGGGAACATACTTTCTTTTCAAAGTAGAATGCTCACATGGTGGAATTGCTAGAACTAATTTAACAACATATACGAAATCTAAAATATTTTCAAAAACATATTTCCTCGTCGGATCTTTGAAACTCTTCGCCGGAATCATTTGTTCCAGTCAACATCTTTGCTTACTCTTTTCTTTTAGATCTTGACTTCTTCTTTTGCTGACATGTCCTTTCTTAATTGGTTTCGTTTGCAAGTGATCTTCACGCACCAGATTTGAATTAGAATTATTGGATTTGCTTTCAATAGAAACACTTTTAGCATAGTTTAGGTGTTCAATTGGGACAACGCTTAGTATAAGTGTCTAAATGAAAATTTCGGAAAAGTTTAAGTGGCTGCATATGTGTCCAGCCTAACTAAAATGATGGCCTTCTCCATTCCTTTTTATAGGGAAAAATGATCACCTTATCCTTTCCTTCAAACCAATGAGTTTCATATTTTTGATTTTTCATTTGGGGGTGGTGGTCCTCTTTGACATTTACGGCACTGAATATGCATGTACAACTGCTTAATCATGTCTAGTTGTCTCAAGAGGTTCCATGAATATTTAGCCTTTTAAAATGGGTCCTAACTGAAACAAAAGCCCTCTTTCATTCCTTACATATGGTTTGACGGTTGGGAAGCGAGGGATACTGCAGGTGTTGAAAGCCCCCATATTCAGAGTTTTCAGGAATAAGCAAATTACCAGGATAGATTAGTGAGACTTATACATCACTAACCTTGATGACTCGGTCTGTGATTCTTCATCCAAATCCTTTGCAGATTTCAATTCAGCTCCAAAGCTGCCAAAGGTCAGCCGACACCGGTCAGTCTCAGAAACGCGAATATGCTCAGCTATGATCACGTTGTCTGAGATGTTTAGCCTTGACATTTTATCTTGCAACTGAGATCCTTCTTTTTCCAAGTCTTCTGACTTATCGGTTAAAGCTTGAGAAGGTTTTCCAATAACCCCTGGATCATTGACGCTTGATTTCTGGTTTAACTTGGGCTTCCACTGAACAGCTATAGAAAGACAACCAGAATGTAGTAAGGTTAATCTAGAAAATGAGAGCACAAGCAAAATGAGCCATGCAGAGCACAATTTAGAAATCATTTTACGCACTAAATTACATGATAACATTCAGGGAAACCCCCCCCCCCCTCCTCTTCTTCTACTGCTACTACTTCCCTTTCTACAACATAAGTTGGAATTGAACAACAGTTTCTCTATAAGGAAGTCGCCAACAAATTGAAATTATAGCAGCAATCGCTTAAAAACAAAGGGAAAGATACATGTATTAAGTTGAAGCACCTACTTTTCTGATGACCCACAGGTTGATGTTGTCTATTATTATGTTGATTTCCCGAGAAAGATCTGCCCACTGGAAAGCTGGATTTAGGAGAATCAGATACTGCACTCTGGTCGCTTCTAGAATTAGAACTTAAAGGTCTGACAGATCCTTTAGAGTTACCACCATCCTGTCGGGCCTGCTCCATGTGTAAGTTCGAAATTGACCTGCTTTGTGAAGATGAAGGCTTGGCAAAAGTTTCAGCAGACTGGCGACGAGCACCCACCACCCCAACCTCACGCTTAATAGCTCCAACTTTTGCAGCCGGTCTGGAATCTAGAGAGGGTACGTGAACGGGATCTGAAAAGGACGAATAAACTCCAATGACAGAATTGCTTGATGATGTCATAGAATGTGGCCTAGAACCACTTGGCTTCACTCCTCTCATCTGTGAAGCAGACTGTGAGACAGATGCCTGAATTTCTCCAGTCAAACCTTGACCATTAGTGCCACTTAATTTAGCTTCATTGGAGTGCGTATATTGAGAATTCCTATTTGGAGCTTGAGATGAATGACTCCCAGTAAATAATTTTTTGACAGAGGTCCCTTTTGAACTGCTGTAAAGTCCAACAATAAAAAATGCACACTACTGCTTAAAAGTTGTGAGTTACTCAAAAGACGGAGGAAACCCGTACTACAACAACAAAGGTCCTCAAATAAAACCAAGCTAGATTCTCAGACTCGCATCTTATAAAATAATGTACACCAAATGCAGTAAAAATGATCACAAGAAGACAAAGGGGAATGCATTGGCATTCCCAAACCAAACAACTTCAATTAGAAGGTTTGCCCTTTAAAGATAATAGGTAGCAAAGTAAAGCTCAAAGGTACATAAACGAAAGGTGATTATGATAATAGCGCGGCACAGTAACAGTTGAAGGTACAATGTGAATAATGAATAGCCAAAGAAGTAGGAATCAAGTTTCATATGGTTGAAAATCAACAAAATTATGCAGTTATACCGTAGGTATCTAGATTCATCCAATTCAGGTAGGATAACAGGATAATACCAGAGAATACAGTGTTTCAAAAGCATAAAGCGTGACAAGAGCCAGATGTATAAGTGAAGAGCGAGAAATGAAATGCATGTGTCTTTGAAGCAAAGCACATATTGTGAAGACAAAAATACCAAAAAATTGCATTAAACAAATACATAGATAGGAAATCATTACAAATGCGGTAACAATAGTGAAAACCCACATTTCAACTAGTCAATGTTACCTGTTCGACTATTATTTCAAAATATATTAATCCCAAACATCAATTTTTATTAACATTCATGTAAGTTATAGGAACTCATCTAATATGAGAAGAAAAGAATATATTTTCAAGATAGACTCAAATGAAAACAATAACTAATCGGGAGAGGAGTATTGATTTTTGTTAAATTTAAATGCACCTCTATACAGAAAATTGAATTACGAGAACTGGCACACACATGTTAAACATACATGAGCATTTTTGGCAGGTATATCTCGCCCCATTAGCCCCCACAGCTGTTCCTCAAAAAGTAAAGATAAAAATAGAAGGTAAGGGGAAAGGGAGGGAGTAAATCCCTATTTTACCATAAGAGTTCAATCACCACTTGACTCAAACATCAAAATATATGTCATGCACATTGTAGGAAACTTATCTCAACTTCCAAAGTAAACATTTATGAGTATTTAATCAATTCAAGGTCCACACTTTAAACAGCTCACTTATAACTTGGAAATTGAACATTTGACCAAGACATCAAGTAGAGACAAATGTATCTCATTTAAATTTACTTTGACCAGCCAGTGCTCTCTTAGAGCCTGTTTGAATTGGCTTAAAAAAAGTGGCTTTAAGCAGAAATAACTTTTCTAGTCTTATGGCACAAAACCAATAAGTTGGGGTTGCCCAGCTTATTGCTTTTGGCTTGTTATACACAGCTTTTAACTTATTATAAGCACTTTTTGACTTTGCCAAACACCGAAAAAACTAAAAAGAGCTTAAAAGCTGATTTGACCAGCTAAAAAGCCAATCCAAACACCCTCTAACTATAGAAAATATTTGAAAAGACAGCACAATGTACCTTTGTGCAGAAGTATTTGAAACAACTGGTTCGGCAGATGTAGAAGTCTGGACAGGCTTTATCGCGCTATTACCATTTTGGCTAACTCTATTATCTCGCACAACCCGGAATTCCCGGGTAAGTCCTGCATCTAGAGACAATTGGCAATCAATTCATAACTTAACATAACTCACAGAACAAAGCCAAAAAAACTAAGTATGTTGTAGAATCACCAGAAATTACTGAAGAAAAGGAGAAATTATCACTAGCGCTATAGCAAAAAGACTCACTTGAGGCAAGCATTAAACAAGAAATGCAGCTGAGGTGGTGAAAGATTAATTGCTTACGAAATGTTATGGATAATATTATTAAATAGAAAGAGACAGTAACATGAAGGGAAAATATGTATGATCAAGAAAAACTAAAATTTCATCATAAAAGCCAGACACTAAATTTGATTAAGAACTACAAAACTACATTGTTGTGTCTGCACTTTGTTGACAGTTGACACATTTTTTACTTCTAATTTGTTTTCCACAAACATAATTAATTTTATGGAAGGAACCGAGAATGGTTTTTACCTCATATAAATTTCAACTAATAAATTATCAGAATTGTTTTTTTATTTTTCATAAGGTATGTATAATTAAAAAAGAGATCAGTACCAAGAAGGAAATGAGGGTCCAAAAAAAGTAGACAAATAAACTGGATCTTCCTTCACTATGTCTCTAGCCCATCTAAGAAATCTCAGCGTTGCTTCTATATCATTTACACCAATACCCATTTCCCCCAAAACTTTAAAGTGTAGACATCTGTACTTTACAATTGAAATGTTTCCTATTTTCCAATTATCAGATTTCTATCTCTTTTTTGAAATGGAATTCATATTTTTATTTTTGTCCATACAACCCACTGTATTTACAGTTTTTTCTCTTTGCATTATACATGCACACAGGCGTGCACACGCGCGCACAACGTTTCTTCATTGTCTTTACTGAAATGTGTGCTTCAATTCAGTTCTGCGCTTAAGCACCACTGGCCTCACTTTTCTGCACTTTTGACTTCTGATATCACTGATTGGTATTTTAAGAAGAGCATGATATTCAGCAAAATTAAGAAAACTGCAAAATTGACATGAAATACAGGGTAAGCAGGAGAGTTGAATATATCAGTGTCAGCTCACTGATCAGAGAAGCTAGGAACTGGGTTTTTGTAAGGCTACTGATGTACCCTTTTCTTTATTGGAGCAATTCATGAATACTAGTCTTATTTACTTATCAAAAACAGTTGAATCTGACCATTTTGTTAACATAACAAACATATGAAGAGAGTGTTATAGAATACACACGTCAGAGACAAGAAGTAATAGACTGACATCAATACCCATTTGTTAACAAGAGAGAACAGACCCATAAGAAACATATGAAGAGAATGTACAGAATACACACGCCAGAGGTAAGAAGTATTTGGAGTGACATCAATACCCATTTGACATAGTCTAGGCGACATTGCAGCAATACCCAATATAAGCTGACTACTCTAAACAGCTACCCACAAGTTCATATATAATTTCTTCACTTTCCAGCTACTTGAGGAGAGAAATGAGAAAAATTTACAATCAGTGGAAATTGTTATAAGTTTTTGGTACATAGATAGAATGAAAAACACTAAGAAAATATATAAATCAGTCAGCCATTACGTATGCTACTATAAGCACTAACGAATAGGATTGCAAAGACATTTTTCGCCCATAATCCCTCCCCCCCCCCCCAAATATATATGTCATGCGTACTTGCATCGGATGACCCCTATCTGTTCTCAATAGACACGTGGTTGTCCACACAAATGGAACATGCACAAGAAGAGCTTTCTTCTTACAATTGATGCACTTCAAATGCCTTCATCCACAAATAGATACCAATAAAATGACATTTACAAACATATAGTAGCTTTTGGATGGTTTCTGTTCCAAACAGAAATGCCTTTTTAAGAGGATCATCCTTTAGCAACTGAAGCATGTATTCTATTGCATTGCGAAAGGCTCACTCACCTCCCAATAACAGCACCTCCCCAGGAGATTTCTAGGACCTTAAGGTACTACAAAGCATAAGAAAAAGAAATCTGGCATAAGATCAAATTACCAGGTAAAGCAGTTCGACTGTAGCTCCCTCTTCGGATGTTACGATTGACATGTGTGTTGACCCTCATTTCCTGCGTACCATGCTCTGAATAACTTCCATTTTCTGGAGCTGTAGAACTTCTATACCCATGGCTCTGAAGCAAGACGGAGAAAGGTTTCAGTTTTAACAAGAACAAAAACTAGAGTAAAATTACCAAAATAGTAAAGTCAACAACTTTACATAAATTAGACGGCATAATCACTCATAGAAAACAATCTAAACAAGAGAAAGAAACATGTAATTTCCTTTTGAGTTTTGCATAGAAGTGGCTGATCTACCCAAAAAAAATCAAATGTCTGTCTGACTGCAAGGGACATCAGGAATAATCTGCCAAGCGCATCACATAAGAACTAGAAGCACAGAACAGTCTTAAATTATTTACCTCTTTCTTTCTGTCTCTTCTTCGCTTCACCTCGTGAAATGGATCTGAATGCAAAAAACTGAAGCATTAGATACACTTCACACTAGAGAATGAAGGGAAAGATGATGAATTTTTACTTGCGAATAGAGATTGTTCCAAATTATACTGCAAAAGCTAAAACCAGCACCATAATGCAGCTGTCTCGATAAGATCCACCAGAATATCAAAAGCGAAAACTAATACTAATAAATCTAATGGAGTAATGATAATCTATGGGCATATCATCTTTCTAATGTTCTAGGAAGAAATGTTAACTATGGATTAACTTTTATATAGGTACGGTCTAAGGAAAAATTTTAACCATCTTATTGAAAAAAGACAACTATAATAACTGTCTATAGCACGCGCGGATTGGTGCTTGAATTGCTATAACTAACATCACATCTCCTACTTGTATGCATGTTCAATTACAGCAGCCCATGATTTATAAAACTTATTTGCAGAAACCTTACATCAACAATACAAAAGTATAGTAATTAGCAAAATGGTGGAAGCACACTTGTTACAGAACCTCCCCGAATATAATACCAATAATACAAAGCTACCATTTCCCACTGTCCAAGACTTCCAAAAAAAGTCAGTGGCAGATGAACCACATTGACAGTGGGTGCAAGCTCCAACTACAGAAACATATAGTTGAAAATATTTTCTTGTACTTGCACTAAATACCTAGTCCCTACTCCCTATCCAATATCACAAAGAATTTTTTTTATGAGAAATCCATTTGGGGCCAACAGTTAGGACACTACAGCCTTCGAAACTCTGAGGATAATGGGCCCGCCCCTATATGCTTATCCACTTAAATACCAGACTTAATGCGCTAGCGCAGGGCTTGAACCTGTGACCTAAGTCACAAGTCCCTCAACTTCTACTTGAATAAGCCCTGGGGCCATTATCACAAGGATTATTCAGAATCCAAGAACAGCCTCTAACAAAATCCCTCGGCAACACCAAATATTTTTTCTTGCTTTTCTATGACAAAATCAGGCCAGCTTGCGCTACTATTCCATCGTGTTACCTGCTACATCCCACCTGGACCAGCATAAGCGGAGCGAGGATTCTAACCTTATGGATTTGGATTTTAAAATATCTACTTCAAGTGCTAATGATTGGGTTCCAAAATTTAATATTTATACACACATAATAAATTTGTTAACACAAAATACACTGTTTGAGCAAAAGCTACTGGTTCAGCGTAGCTCGGCTTCTACCTCCGCCACTGTTCTCCGCCAAGACTTAGACAGGCGTCGATCGGCTTCTACCTAAAAGAGGGTAAGAAATCACCTAGTGTTTTTTTCTTTCGGCTCCACTGGGATTTAAACCTGAGACCTCAAGGTTCTCCTCTCACTTCATTGACCACGAGGCACGCCCATGTGTGCCCAAATAGTTAAGTCTTACTTGTGGCCCTTCTAATAACTTTGATACAACAAAATGCAGCATAAAAACAAAAGCAACAACTACAGTCATCCGCTGTATCCATTCCACTCTGTTTAAAATTATAAAAACAAGACAAACACAAACTGGGTTAAAGAATAAAGACCTTGATTGAGTAATTTCTGAGCAGTCTCATTAGGGTCCATGTTGGTCTCTTTAAGAGCCACATATATATCAGCATCAGAATGATTTCCAACAACTTCCTTAATAGATTCTAGTATTTCTCTTACGCCCACAGACAAAATATGAGTCCCACCATCTGCTTTCGAATTTGAACCCGATACCATCTCCGAAGGAGATTTGCTATGTACTATGTTAGAAAAATATATGTGAATGAATTTAGCTGTTAAATGCAATTGATTAGATAATCGAACTCTTTATACGACGATTAAATATATAGAGAAGTTTGTGTTAGGAATGTTATTAGGGTTTTGCATTCGGCGAAAGGGGAGAAGGAAAATACAGAGAACGGCTCATGGAGTGAAGAGGAGAGGGTTTTTAAAAGGTTTTTACTTTGGCCATTTCGATTAGGGGTTTTATTTTAGTAATTATTGCCGCGTCCTCATTGCATTGTACTATGTGTTCATTATAGGTTCTATTCTTGTACAAATCTAAATTTGTTGGATAATAGGTTTGAAATTTAATACTCAAAGTAAGAATATAATTTCATGTCATTTTAATATTACTACTTTTATATTGAGAAAAAAAATTGTGAATCTTTTTGGGCACATTTTTCAAGTATCTTAAAAGAGGTTTATCTTTGAAAAAGGATGTGAATAGTAGTAGTCTTTTTGAAATTATTAATTGTTTATGATGAATTTTTTTGTTCAAATAGTGGTTCAATAAACTCTTTCACGATAAATAATTATTTATTATTGTCGTTTTTTTTATGTCTAGTTCATTTTTTAGAGTTAAATAGGTATTGCATACTAAGATATTATAATGTTATAGTTCCTAACTTTGACATAGTATAATATGAAGTATTCAAATTTGATATTAGGCCAAATCATCCAACTCCTGGAGAGCTCACTAAACTTTGGCCAATTTAACATTTGCCGTAAGAAATGTGTCCGTTAAACACGCATTATTAAAATGAAATAATGTATACTTTTCATATGAAATTAAGCGCATAAATTGAGTGTTTCCGACTATTGAATGTGTGAACTTGCCATCATCTCAATATTTTCAAATATCTTTATTTCTCCCTATCTATATGTATTTCTTTTATGTATGATAGGTTCATAGTCTCTCTTTTATAGTGTATAACTATTATGAGCGGAGCTAGAGGTGCAAGGGGTCATCACTGGTAGAGCTTTCAATATGGGATGTGCGGGGTCGGGCTCGCCCAACCCGGCCCGCGTGGGCTTTAGTAAATGATAGGCTGGGCTGGGCTGGGCTGGCCCACTATTTCGATGGGCCTTATAATGGTCAGCCCAACCCGACCCTATGTAGGCCACGAGCCCTCACTGGCCGGCCCATCATTTTTAAAAATATAATTTGATATTTTTTCTTTAAGCTCTGACCTAAAAAAAGATAATTATTTAAAAGTTAAAAAATATCTTATTGAAAAAAATTTGCAAAACTTAATAACTTTTTATATTGTTCCAATATATCACAATAAATACTAAAAAAAATAAAAGTCAAGACTATATTTCATTCACTAAAAGTCAAAATTCAAAATGAACTATTCAAGAGAACGTCCACGATGCTTATAAGATATCCAACACATCATTTTCATCAAACACATTTGAATCCGCATGTGATAAGGTGTCTTAACATCTTCACTTTCATCTACATCTATAATTCATATGCAATATTTATTAGTTAAATATTAAGAATAATTAAATTTTAAAAACTAATGATATTTAAATTCACATAAAAAAATATTACCAGTTTGAGTTTGAAAAACGTTGTGCTGCCAATTTCGAGTAGTAACAAATATTTGGACAGTTTCATAAGCAATGCAACTTTTGTACTTTGTAAGAACACGTCACCAATGCTAAATGTTGATTCTGATGCTACAATGGTAATAGGAATACTAAGTACATAACACAGCATCGCTGAAAGATTGGGATATTTTATACGGAAAATGTCCAAAAATATCGTTAAACTATGGTATATAGCTCACTTTTGTCCTCCGTTAGTAAATTAGACCAAAAATATCCTCTCTGTTAGCAAAATGGACCACTAATGTCCTTCAACCTAACAGCCCTCTACACAAACCATTTTAATCCTACATGGCATCCACGTAGCTGTGACATGGCAACCATATAAGCGGGCAGCCTTCTAAACCCGCTCCGAAACCCATTTCCAAACAAAGATCTGGCTGTAATCCCACATCCAAACTCCATTTCATAACAAAAGCCCAATTTCTTCCAAGACCCAATTTCCCTTCAAAATTTTTGCTCCAACTTCAGCAGCAATACTTATTTACAGAGAATGAGTAAGTCATCTATATATTAAAGCTGGTTGAAAAATGTACAATTGAAAAAATAGAAGACTGAAATTTTTTCAAGCGTACTTCTGTATTCTCTTAATGCGATGTCATAAGATTTATAATTTGTTGGTCAAGTTATATTGGTAGCTCGAAGAGGAGGGTTGTAGCATGAGACACATAAAAAAGGGAGCATTTTTATGTTGTGTGTACATGTGCAAAAGCCACTGCTCAGATGAGTGTACAATTGTATAACCAAGAAAAATTCTTCATGTGCAAAATTAATAGATAGACACCGATCGAGCACTACACTAATGTTCACATAAGTGGAAATCAGGAATAATATAGTGCAACAGAAGGAAGGACTTCATTGTCATGAAGGGAATTGGAGCAGAAATTTTAAAAGGAAATTGGGTCTAGGAAGAAATTGGCTTTTTGTTATGAAATGGGGTTTGGATGTGGGGTTACGGCCAGATCTTTGTTTGGAAATTGGTTTCGGAGCAGGTTTAGAAGGCCCATTTATGTGGCTGCCATGTCACAGCTACGTGGATGCCATGTAGGATTTAAAATGGCTTGTGTGGAGGGTTGTTAGGTTGAAGGACATTAGGGGCTCATTGTGCTAACGGGGAGAATATTTTTTGTCCAGTTGACTAACGGAGGACAAAAGTGAGCTATATATCATAGTTTAGGGACATTTTTGGACCTTTTTCGTATTTTCTATAATGGTTCTTCCAATATATGACAACATCCATCTCTTGAAACTTCTCAAGATTTTATATATATATATATATATATATATATATATATATATATATATATATATATGTGTGTGTGTGTGTGTGTGTGTGTGTGTATGAATTTTCTTGATTTTTTTCCTGTATTTATTTCTTTATATTTGTAATTTATAAAAAAAAAATATAAACTATAATCCGTCATTGATAGCTACAACTAGGCAAGAGTAGATTTTTTTAATAATTATAATGTAGGATGTTGATATTTTGAAAGAATAGATTTTTACCTTCCTGTACTACATATGAAACTTTATTACCCTCTCTAATCAAGTTTAACTTAATTACACATTCATATATAATATATCAATTATATACAAATTAGTAATAATGAGTATCCCTTTATATTAGGAATTGAATAGGGAATCCCACCTTGCGCTCTCTCTCTCTCTCTCTCTCTCTCCCTCTATTTCTCTCTCTCTCTCTTTGTCTCCTTCTCTGTTCTTTTTCCAATTTTCTTCCTTCGTTTTTCTCTGCTTTTTATCCCTTTTTTCCAGAAAATTCATCAATGAATTCAATTGTTATAATATCGAGTTTTAACTTAGCAATTTCCTTTCATGTTGGCAGTCATTAAAAAGATTTGAAGCTTTGAATTAGAATTTGGATTTTCGAAAACTATTACTTAGGAGGAGGAAGAGGAAGTGTCACGACCCGGATTCCCACCCTCGGGAGTCGTGATGGCACCTACTTGTAGAAGCTAGGCAAGCCAAATTTAATTACTTTTCGTTAACAACACAATCCCTTTTTAACAATTATTGGAAATAATATAAAAGCAACGACATTAAATAATAAGCGGAAGTCTTAATATTATATAAAACTGAATAGAAATGCAGAAAATTCAACAAAATCCTCTACCCAAGACTGGTGTCACTGTACTCATGAACTGCTAAGAGCACTAAATACAAACATCTAAAAGAAGACATAAACTGTCCGTCTCGAATACAATGAGATAACAGACTAAAAAGAGAGGATAAGGAAGACCTCGGGCCTGCGGACGCCTGCAAGGCTACCTCGGGTCTCGCTAGACTGAAGGCCTGCTCCCATGCTAATGCTGAGCTGCTGCAGCCCGAAACCTGGATCTGTGCAAAATAGCACAGAGTGTAGTATCAGCACAACCAACCTCATATGCTGGTAAGTGTCTAGCCTAACCCCGGTGAAGTAGTGACGAGGCTAGACCAGACTACTACATAAACCTATATATATACACAACGGAATCAAAATACAAAATAGATAAACAATATGGGAAGGGGGACATGCTGTGGGGAAACAACGATTTCCAAATAAGAGTCGTCCAGTAATGAAGGAAAAAAACACAACTCAATCATAAGTAATGAAACAGAAATCAACAAGTGCACGGCATTACCCTTCGTTCTTTTACTCTCATACTCACCAAGCAATGACATGTGCACGGCATCACCCTTCATGCTTTTACTCTCATTCCTCACATATATCAATAGAATCGGCACGGAATGGTACATCGTGCGGCACGACATCTCCCTTCGTATTGTAACACTCTTTTCGTATAATAAGCGAATATTACACGGCATCACCGTTCGTGCTTTACACTCTTTCCTTACCATAAACAAACAATGCACGGCATCACCCTTCGTGCTTTAATACTTTTCCTCACCCAAACAACAATTACAAACAAGGGCAAGGGAATACATAAACAATAATGGAAATCCCGGCAAGGGAACACAAACAAGCAATTAAAAACCCGACAAGGGTACAACATCAATAATCTCAACGTCCCGGCAAGGAAAAATATTCAATAATCAACAACGTCCACGCAAGAGGACAAATCATCAACCCTTTACCTTTCGTTCACTTTCATCTCATAGTTCACATTATCACTCGAGCCAATGCTCCAAAGATATACTTTTCTCATATACCTTCACAATTGTATTTCAACTCGAGCCAACGCTCCACTAAGTTCAAAGGTCACAAGATCTTTATAACACATAGAAGCCATCAATTAAGCATGGAAGATATAACAAAATCCCAACTATTTGCAATTAAGGACTCACGATCATGCTAGATACCAATGTATAGATACTCGTCACTATGTCTATACGTCGTACTCGACACTTAGCAAGTAGCAAATAAGACTCAACTCATATTCCCTCAAGCTAGGGTTAAACCAAACACTTACCTCGTTGCTTTGAACTCAACTCAAGCCTCAACTATAGCTTTACCCCATGATTCCACCTCCAATCCGATCGAATCTAGCCACAAATTATTCAACTACTTTAATAAATACTAAATGAATCAATTTGAATGCATAAAAATGAATTTCCCGAGTTTTTCCCAAAAATTCCAAAATTGCCCCCGGGCCCACGTGGTCAAAACCCAAGGTTCGAACCAAAACCCGGTTATTCATTCCCCCACGAACTCAAATATGCAATTTCTATTGAAATCGGACCTCAAATTGAGGTCCAAATCCCCAATTTTTAGAAAACCTAGGTTCTACCCAAAACCCCCAATTTCACCCATGAAAATCTTTGATTTTAAGTGGAAAACATGTTAAATGATATTAATGATTGAAAGAATTTAGTAAAAATTAACTTACAATTGATTTGGGATGAAACTTGTTCTTGAAAAATCGCCTAAGGAGTTGTATTTTGAAAGTGGGGTGAAAAATGGCCTAAAATTCAACTAAGTATGAAAATTGCTGGGCTGTAGATATGGGAATTGCGAATTGGGGTTCGCAACTGACCAAAACTGGGAAATGCGAACCAGGGTTCGCATTTGCGAACCCTTAATAAAATCCCAGTATCGCATTTGCGAACAAAAGGTCGCATTTGCGACCTGGCCATCTTCGCATTTGCGATCAAAAGGGTCGCATTTGCGACCCAGTGCAAATTCCCCTGAGTTCGCATTTGCGAACAGGATGATCGCATTTGCGATCATAGGCCAAAGTCCCTAGGCTTCGGAATTGTGATGAAATGCTCGCATTTGCGAGCTCGCAATTGCGATACACACTTCGCAAATGCGAAGATCACAGAAGAAGCATACCAGATTTTCATTAAGTTAAAAAATGCAATCCGACACCTATCCAAAACTCACCCGAGCCCTCGGAGCTCCAAACCAAATATGCACACAACCTCAAAAACATCCTACGGACTTACTCGTGCGATCAAATCACCAACATAACATCATATACATCGAATTAAACATCAAAATTCATAATTTCTTCCAAGTTTTCATAAAACATCAAATTTCCATTTTAAGTCCGAAACACGTCAAACAATGTCCAAATTTTAAGAAAGCGCTTAAATCATATATAAGACATGTATCGGGCACTGGAACCAAAATACGGGCCCGATACCATCAGTTTCTAATCAGATCTGATTTCTAATTTTCTTATTTATTTCCAGAAAACAATTTCACACAAAAATTCATTTCTCGGGCCTTGGACCTCGGAATTCGATTCCGGGTATATGCCCAAGTCCCATATTTTCCTACGGACCCTCCGGGACAGTCAAATCATGGGTTCCGGGTCCATTTACCTAAAATGTTGACCGAAATCAAATTTATTCATATTAGTATCAAAATTTAGTATTTTTCACACAGAATTCATATTTAAGCTTTCCGACTACGCGCCCGGATAGTGTACGTAAATCGAGGCAACCCTAAATGAGGTTTTCAAGGCCTCGGAAGCACATAATGAGTAAGGAAACAAGTGATGACCCCTTTGGGTCGTCACATTCTCCACCTCTAAAATAATCGTTCGTCCTCGAACGGACAAAAGAAAGAAGTACCTGAGTCGGGAAAAAGATGAGGATAATGGCTCCGCATATCTGACTCGGACTCCCAGGTTGATGCCTCAGGAGGCTGACCTCTCCACTGAACGCGCATAGAAGGAAAACTCTTGGATCTCAACTGACGAACCTGGCAGTCCAAAATAGCTACCACCTCCTCCTCGTAAGACAAGTCCTTGTCCAACTGGACAGTGCTGAAATCTAACACATGGGCTGGATCGCCGTGAAAGCTCCGAATCATGGATACATGAAAAATTGGATGCACAGCTGATAAGCTAGGCGGCAATGCTAGTCTATAAGCCACCTCTTCCACTCAATCAAGAATCTCAAATGGACCAATGAACCTAGTGCTAAGCTTTCCCTTCTTCCCAAATCTCACCACGCCCTTCATAGGCGACACTCGGAGCAATACCCGTTCACCAACCATAAATGCCACATCTCGAACCTTGCGGTCTGCATAACTCTTTTGCCTAGACCGAGCTGAACGAAGCCTATCCTGAATGATCTTGACCTTGTCCAAGGCCTCCTGAACCAAATCTGTACCCAACAACCGAGCCTCTCCCGGCTCAAACCATCCAACCGGAGACCGACACCGCCTACCATATAAAGCCTCATAAGGAGCCATCTGAATGCTTGACTGGTAGCTGTTGTTGTAGGCAAACTCCGCTAAAGGCAAGAACTGATCCCACGAACCTCCAAAGTCAATAACACCAGCTCGGAGCATATCCTTCAAAATCTGAATAGTCCGCTCTGACTGATCGTCCGTTTGGGGGTGAAATGTTATGCTCAAATTTACCCGTGTACCCAACTCTCGCTGCACCACTCTCCAGAAGCGCGAGGTAAACTGCGTACCGCGATCCAAAATGATAGACACGGGCACACCATGAAGACGAACAATATCCAGGATATAGATCTCAGCAAACCTCTCAGAGTAATAGGAGACTGCCACATGAATGAAATATGCTTACTTGGTCAGCGTATCAACAATAAACCATATCGCATCGAACTTCTTTCGAGTCAGCGGAAGTCCAGTAACAAAATCTATAGTAATCCTCTCCCACTTCATCTCGGGAAGCTCAATCCTCTGGAATACACCACCGGGCCTCTGATGCTCGTACTTAACCTGCTGACAATTCAAACAACGAGCCACGTATGCTATGATATCCTTCTTCATTCTATGCCACCAATAATGCTGCCGCAAATCCTGATACATCTTCGTAGCGCCCGGATGAATAGAGTACCTGGAACTATGGGCCTCTTCTAAAATCAACTCTCAAAGCCCATCCACATTGGACACACAAACTCGCCCCTGCAATCTCAAAACTCCATCTGCATCTAAGGTAACCTGCTTGACACCTCCTCGCTGCACCGTGTCTCTAAGGACACACAAATGGGGATCATCAAACTGTCGATCACGGATACGCTCCAATAATGAAGAACGAGCGATCGTGCAAGCTAACACATGACTGGGCTCAGAAACATCCAGTCTCACAAACTGATTGGCTAAAGCCTGAACATCCAAAGCAAGCGGCCTTTGGCTGACCGGAATATAAGCAAGGCTGCCCATACTGGCTGACTTCCTACTCAAAGAATCGGCCACTACATTGGCCTTCCCCGGATGATAAAGAATGGTGACATCATAATCCTTCAACAACTCCAACCACCTCCTCTGCCTCAAATTCAACTCCTTTTGCCTGAACAAGTACTGAAGACTCTTGTGATCAGTGAACACCTTACATGCCACGCCATACAAATAATGCCTCCAAATTTTCAATGTGTGAACTATGGCTGCCAACTCTAGATCGTGTACTGGATAGTTCTTCTCATGAATCTTCAACTGTCTCGAAGCATAGGCAGTGACCTTGCCATCCTGCATCAACACTGCTCCAAGCCCAATACGAGAAGCATCATAATAAACTATATAGGGCCCTGAACCTGTGGGCAAAACCAACACCGGTGCCGTAGTCAGAGCTGTCTTGAGCTTCTGAAAGATCGACTCACACTCATCTGACTATCTGAACTGGGCACCCTTCTGGGTCAATCTGGTCATCGCTGCTGCAATAGATGAAAATCCCTCCACGAACCGTCGATAGTAGCCTGCCAACCCCAAGAAACTCCGAATCTTTGTAGCTGATGCTGGTCTAGGCCAGTTCTTGACTGCCTCAATCTTCTTCGGGTCCACCTGAATACCCTCTGCTGATACAACATGACCCAGAAATGCAACTGAACCCAACCAGAATTCACACTTCGAGAACTTAGCATATAACTGACTATCCCTCAGAGTCTGAAGAACCATTCTAAGGTGCTGCTTGTGCTCCTCCTGGCTGCGGGAGTATATCAATATATCATCAATGAACATTATCACGAATGAATCCAAATAAGACCTGAACACTCGGTTCATCAAGTCCATCAAGGCTGCTGGGGCATTTGCCTACCCGAATGACATAACCAAGAACTCATAATGCCCATACCGAGTGCGGAAAGCTATTTTAGGGACATTGGATGCCCTAATCCTCAACTGATAGTAACCAGATCGCCAATCAATCTTGGAGAATGCCCTGGCACCCTGAAGCTGGTCGAAAAAATCATCAATCCTCGGCAGTGGATACTTATTCTTGACCGTTACCTTGTTCAATTGCCGGTAATCAATGCGCATCCTCATTAAGCCATCCTTCTTCTTGACAAATAACACCGGCGCGCCCCAAGGCGAAACACTGGGTCTAATGAAACCCTTTTCAAGCAAATCCTGCAACTATTCCTTTAACTTTTTTAACTCTGGTGGGACTATACAATATGGCGAGATAGAAAATGGGCTCAGCGCCATGAACCAGATCAATGCAAAAATCAATATCCCTGTCGGGTGGCATACTCGGTAGGTCTGAAGGAAAAATATCAGGGAACTCACAAACAACGGGCACAGAATCGATAGAGGGAAACTCAGCACCGGAATCCCGAACATAAGCCAAACATCCCTTCTCGACCATACACTGAACCTTCACATACAATATGACACTGTAGGTAGAATGACCTAGAGTCCCTCTCCACTCTAAACGAGGCATACCCGGTAAAGCTAAGGTTACCATCTTGGCATGGCAGTCCAAGATAGCGTGACAGGGTGACAACCAGTCCATCCCCAATATAATATCAAAGTCAACCATATCTAAAAGCAACAAATCTGCACGAGTCTCCAGAACCCCAATCACCACGACACAAGAGCGATGGACTCGATCGACCACAATAGAATCACCTACCGGTGTAGATACATAAACAGGAACACCCAATGCATTACTAGGCATGATCAAATACGGGGCAAAATAGGATGACACATACGAATACGTAGACTCCAGATCAAACAACACTGAAGCATCTCTATCACAAACCAAAATCGTACCTGTAATGATTGCATCTGAAGCCTCTGCCTCGGGCCTAGCCCAAAGAGCATAACATCGGGGTTGGGCCCCACCACTCTGATCTAACTCTCTGGGATGGCCTGCTGCTGGCTGGCCTCCACCTCTGACAGTCTGAGCTCCACCTCTATGACCTCTACCTCTACCTCTAGTACCTCTACCCCTGCCTCTAGCTGGCTGGGCTGGCTGTGGAGCAGCTGGTGCCTGAACCATGGCACGAGAACCCTGGTGCTGAGAACTACTCGGTGCTCGAGCACAAAATCTGGAAATATGACATGTGTTACCACAAGTGTAACAAGCCCTCGACTGCTGAGTCTACTGGCCATGTCGACCTGAGTGACCACCACGAAAACTCTGAAGCGGCGGTGCACTAATAGGGGCTGGTGGTGCACTGAATGGCTGTTGATCAGAATAATGTGCGTGAGAACCACGGCCACCTGGGGCACCTTGAGAAACCTGGAGGGCTGACTGGAAAGGCCTAGAAGGCTGACCCCTATCATATGAATCTCAGCCTCCAGATGAGGCACCACTGAATCGGCCTGACTGACGTGGTCTCTTGTCTGCTCTATGACCACCCCCCTGTGGCAATACCATCTCGATCCTTCGGGCCACATTGGCCACCTCCTGAAAAGTAATATCGCTCCCTGCCTCTCTAACCATCTGGAGACGAATAGGCTGGATGAGTCCATCAATAAACCGTCTCCCTCTCTCCCTCTCAGTGGGGAGTATGACAGTAGCATGGCGAGCCAACTCAATAAACCTGGTCTCGTACTGGGTGACTGACAATGATCCCTGATGGAGACACTCGAACTGCCTCCGGTAGGTCTCACAACTCACGGACAAACTTAGTAGAGTCTAAGGGATTGGTGCGGAGACATATGTATTTATCCCCCAGAGGCTACAGAGCTAGGAAATTTTTTATATTTGTTCTTTCTTGTTGTGCGGTTCGATTTTTCAATGCTAATTGAATCTCTACTCTGTTCTTCCGCAGATGGCGAGAACATGTGCTTCTTCATCTTCCGATCAGCAGTTCGAGCCCCAAGCAGCTCTGCTAGGGGCAGAGGATGAGGCCGTGCTAGAGGCCAAGGTAGGGGCAGAGCCCAGCCCCGAGCAACAGCACCAGTGGTGGAGCCTCAGGTTGACTTCGACGAGGAGGTTCCAGTCCCAGCCCCAGCAGTTCTGGTGGGCCCAACTCAGGTCCCAGAGGGGTTTATTTCTACCCCAGTTCTTCAGGACACGTTGGTCCGATTGGTGGGCCTCATGGAGAGTGTTACCCGAACGGGTTTGCTTCATGTAGCACCAGCTGTCCCTCAGGCTGGAGAGGGGCCCAGACTCCTGCTACTCGCACTCGGGAGCAGGTAGCTCCTCAGGTTCTGGCTCCAGCAGTTCAGCCAGTTGGAGTAGCTTAGCCGGGCATGGTAGCCTAGGCAGGTGACGGGGCAGCTATGTCTGCCGATGCTTTGTGGAGATTGGATAGGTTCACCAAGCTCTTCACTACTACTTTCGGGAGTCGTGATGGCGCCTACTCTTAGAAGCTAGGCAAGCTAAATTTAATTACTTTTCGTTAACAACAGAATCCCTTTTTAACAATTATTGGCAATAATATAAAAGCAACGAGATTAAATAATAAGCGAAAGCCTTAACATTATATAAAACTGAATAGAAATACGGAAAGTTCAACAAAATACTCTACCCAAGACTGGTGTTACTATACTCACGAACTGCTAAGAACACTAAATACAAATGTCTGAAAGAAGACATAAATTGTTCGTCTCGAATACAATGAGATAATAGACTAAAATGAGAGGATAAGGGAGACGCCGGGCCTGCGGACGCCTGCAAGGCTACCTCGGGTCTCGTTGGACTGAAGGCCTGCTCCCATACTAATATTGTTGCTGCTGTTGCTCGAAACCTGGATCTGTGCAAAGTAGCACAGAGTGTAGTATCAGCACAACCGACCTCATGTGCTGTAAGTATCTAACCTAACCCCGGCGAAGTAGTGATGAGGCTAGACCGGACTACCACATAAACCTGTGCAATTTATATATATATATATATATACACACACACACACATACAGCGGAATCAAAATACAAAATATATAAACAATATGGGAGGGGGGGCATGCTATGGGGAAACAACGATTTCCAAATAAGAGCCGTCCAGCAACGAAGGAAAACAACACAACTCAATCATAAGTAATGAAACAGAAATCAACAAGTGCACGGCTTCACCCTTCGTGCTTTTACTCTCATACTCACCAAGCAATGACATGTGCACGGCATCACCCTTCGTGCTTTTACTCTTATTCCTCACATATATCAATAAAATCGGCACAGAATGGTATATCGTGCAGCACGGCATCACCCTTCGTGCTGTAACACTCTTTTCGCATAATAAGCGAACATTGCACCGTATCACCCTTCGTGCTTTACACTCTTTCCTTACCATAAACAAATAATGCACGGCATCACCCTTCGTGCTTTAACACTCTTCCTCACCCAAACAACAATCACAAACAAGGGCAAGGGAGTAAATAAACAATAATGTAAATCCCGGCAAGGGAACACAAACAAGCAATTAAAAACCCTGCAAGGGTACAACATCAATAATCTCAACGTCCCAGCAAGGGAAAATATTCAATAATCAACAATGTCCCGACAAGGGAACAAATCATTAACCCTTTACCTTTCGTTCACTTTCATCTCATAGTTCACATTATCACTCGAGCCAATGCTCCAAAGATTTACTTGTCTCATATACCTTCACAATTGTATTTCAACTCGAGCCAACGCTCCACAAAGTTCAAAGGTCACAATTTCTTTCACAAGATCTTTACAACACATAGAAGCCATCAATTAAGCATGGAAGATATAATAAAATCCTAACTATTAGCAATTAAGGACTCACAATCATGCTAGACACCAATGTATAGATACTCGTCACTATGCCTATACATCGTACTCGACACTTAGCAAGTAGAAAATAAGACTCAACTCCTATTCCCACAAGCTAGGGTTAAACCAAACACTTACCTCGATGCTTTGAACTCAACTCAAGCCTCAACTATAGCTTTACCCCGTGATTCCACCTCCAATCCGCTTGAATCTAGCCACAAATTACTCAATTACTTTAATAAACAGTAAATGAATCAATTTGAATGCATAAAAATGAATTTCCCAAGTTTTTCCCAAAAATTCCAAAATCGCCCCAGGCCCACGTGGTCAAACCTGAGGTTCGAGCCAAAATCCGGTTACCCATTCCCCCATGAACTCAAATATGTAATTTATTTTGAAATCGGACCTCAAATTGAGGTCCAAATCCCTAATTTTTAGAAAACCTAGGTTCTAGCCAAAACCCCCAATTTCACCCATGAAAATCTTTGATTTTAAGTGGAAAACATGTTAAATTATGTTAATGATTGAAAGAATTTAGTAAAAATCAACTTACAATTGATTTGGGATGAAACTTGTTCTTGAAAAATTGTCTAAGGAGTTATATTTTGAAAGTGGGGTGAAAAATGGCCTAAAATTCGACTAAGTATGAAAATTGCTGAGCTGCAGATATGAGAATTGCAAACTGGGGTTCGCAATTGCGAAGCCCGACCAAAAGTGGGAAATGCGAACCAGGGTTCACATTTGCGAACCCTTAAGAAAAGCCCAGTATTCGCATTTGCGAACAAAAGGTCGCATTTGCGACCTGGCCATCTTCGCATTTGTGATCAAAAGGGTCGCATTTGCGACCCAGTGCAAATTCCCCCGAGTTCGCATTTGTGAATAGGATGATCGCATTTGCGATCATAGGCCAAAGTCCCCAGGTTTTGCAATTGCGATGAAATGTTCGCATTTGCGAGCTCGCAATTGCGATACACACTTCACAAATGTGAAGATCAGAGAAAAAGCATACCAGATTTTTATTAAGTTCAAAAATGCAATCCGACACCTATCCAAAACTCACCCGAGCCCTCGGGGCTCCAAACCAAATATTCACACAACCTCAAAAACATCCTACAGACTTACCTGCGCGATCAAATCGCCAAAATAACATCATATAAATCGAATTAAACCTCAAAATTCATAATTTCTTCCAAGTTTTCATAAAACATCAAATTTCCATTTTAAGTCCGAAACACGTCAAACGACGTCCGTTTTCAACCAAATTTTACAGAAAGTGCTTAAATCATATATAAGGCATGTACCTAGCACCGGAACCAAAATACGGGCCCGATACCATCACTTTCTAATCAGATTTCATTTCTAATTTCCTTATTTATTTCCAGAAAACAATTTTACACAAAAATTCATTTCTCGGGCCTGGGACCTCGGAATTCGATTCCGGGCATACGCCCAAGTCCCATATTTTTCTATGGACCCTCCGGGACCGACAAATTACGGGTCCGTATCCGTTTACCTAAAATATTGACCGAAGTCAAATTTATTCATATTAATATAAAAATTAGCATTTTTCACACAAAATTCATATTTAATTTTTCCGACTACGTGCCCGGACTATGCACGTAAATCGAGGCAACCTTAAATGAGGTTTTCAAGGCTTCGAAAGCACAAAATGAGTAAGGAAACAAGTGATGATCCCTTTGGGTCGTCACAGGAAGAAGAAGAGGAAGAAGAAGAAGAAGAAGAAGAAGAACAAGAAGAAGAAGAAGAAGAAGAATTATGATATTGTCTTAAAGTTATATTATAGTTGTATGTAAGTTATATTCTGTTGTAGTTATATGTTGATAGGCTATAATTGCGTATTTTAATCACTTATTGCAATCTAATTTACTGCACTTTAATTGAGTTTGAACTTTAATCGCTAGTGTTTTGCATTAAATGTGTGGTTTATGCCTTGTGGGAGTGATTCCGATCTATGTAGATGTTATGGAATGATTCAAGTTATTCTGGAGCTTTGAAGTCTGATTAAAAGCCCACGGATTAAGTTGGGATCGTGTTCAGGTATCAACGGATGATAGTGCACTTTAAGAACGAAACGAAGAATCGAGCAGGTATATTGTGCATTGTCCAGTAAAATTCACGTAACTTTTCGCTCAAACATCTGTTTGCACTCCACAATATATCGTTGGAAATATGTTTAAAGGGCTACAACTTTTATCTTTTATATTTTTCCAAATTTCCACAGCCGTGCCGCGTAGGGCTCCAAGTAGCGCAGCGTGACTGTGTAAATTGTTGTTGCCCTCAAACTGCATGCTCTCTTAAGTACCCCACAAGCACACCACATAGCGCGTCACCCTATGCGATGCGCCTGTGCAAATTTTACAAAGGCAGAGTCTTATTTCGCGCAGGAAAAGATGTTTCATCTGTGCCCGACCCTACTTGGTATAAATACATGCAAAAATGCTATTTTGAGGACTTTTGACATACTTTGGACCTAGGGAGGCAAGAAAACATTAGAAGTAAGGCGGAGAATTCTTCTACGATTTTTTCACTCCTTCTTCCTATTTCCATTATTGGCTATAAATTCTAGTACTGTAGTCATGCATACTATTATGAATAGCTAATTTGTTATCTAGAGTTTTGATAGAACCTTTTGTAGGATAAATTCTTGTTATGTTTTTATATAATTTTGCCTAAGTATTCTCTACCGATCGTGAGTACTTTGGTTGTCGTAATTCTCTCTCGAGCAACTATCACAATTTATATATTTTTTTATTTGAATATTGTATGAAAGCTGAAAAATAGTCATATAATATATAAATCGTTGTATGAAATTCGTATTTAAGTTATAAATACTATATTTTTACATAAAGTTATTGATATGTATCAAAAGTTTGGCTGGAATTTCAAAGAGGAAGAAGAACACAACACTTACAAAATATATACAAATCATATATCAAATACATATAAAAGACATATTGTATAAAATTCAATATGTATGAAAATTATATTTAAGTTGTATGATGTTGTAGTTGTATTTAACTCGGTAAAAATAATGTATGAAAGTTATAGATAAGTTGTAAATATTACACTTAGTAAGTTTAACAACCTTGATATATATATATATATATATATATATATATATATATATATATATATATATATATATATATATATATATATATATATATATATATATATATATNTTATATAGTTATTAATATTACTACTTTTGTACATGTTTTAAATTATACACATAATATGATAAAAATTTATGAGATTTTATTTATTATAAAAATATGAATTATTTTTTCACAAGAAAAGAAGGTTATCTTATTTACCATTTTAAGAATTAAACGTACGAAATTTTTTACTCTTTATATGAGATTAGGAAAATTATAAGTTGAAAAAATATATGTATTTTTACATAGATATTTTAGTGAAATAATAATGTACATATTTATTTTATATGGTACCACATGACCATGATAGTAAGTTATATAAAGTGTATTATAAATAAATACAATTTTAAGTAATTTAAAATAATTCTTAATTATATGGGTAATTGGTTAATTATCGGATAACGAAACATTACCTATCAACTAATAAGTTGGATAAAGATTGAAATCCCCCTCCCAACCCCTCCCCCCGGGCAGCAAGTGGAGTAAGGCATAGGTGACTCTTACCTTTAGACAAATCAATTAGTAGGCACGATATCAACCTTAAGACATTTACACATGAAAAGTGAAATAATTTTGGTCTATCTCTAACTTATCTTCAAGGTTATCAAATTTATTTGTTGCAAGGAATTATACAAAAAGGAAAGACAAGAAATGAAGGTGAGGGAAATTTTTTAAGTTCAAATTAAAACTTCACAGCAACACAGTTCTTTGATTGTAAGTAATTCATACGAAATTGCATTGCGTAATGACAACGAGATTTTGCAATTTTAAGGTAGTAAGGTGTAAACCTTCTCAAGAATATCAGACGGAATTTTTCCTATTTCAGATATGTTAAGGCTATCCCTTCTTTCTTTTGGCATGATCCAAGTAACGATACGTAAACGTAATGATATTGCATAAGTATTTCTACTTTTAGCAGTTAAGGATATCTATGTTATTCATTCTCGTAAAGCAATATTCAAGCATGTCTAAGTATGTATCTAGTTACCTATTGAGGTATTTGATAAAGATGTTAATGTTTATAATATAGTGATACATGTACATCCATCTTCATGCATTTACCACCATGCTATGGTCGGTCGGGCAGTTACCACCAGTTGAGCAGTTATGTATCATTATTTATCACTGGTTGGGCAGTCATGCACATTCATTTACCAATATGCTACAACGTGTTGGGCAGTTACGCATTTACCACCGAGCTACGGCCGGTCGGGCAGTCATAATTTACCACTGCGCTACGGTCGGTCGGGAAATTATCACTGATCAGTTGGGTAGTCATGCATCATATATATATATATATATATATATATATATATATATATATATATACGGTGGCACTTCAGAGATTTAGGTTGATTCTTATGTGTCTAATTAATGTTGACTTATTGTTATATCCCAATTCCACCTTACATACTCAGTATATTATTCGTACTGACGTCCTTTTGTTGGGGACGCTGAATTCATGCATGCAGGTATAGATAATCAGACTAACAAGCTCTCACAGTAGACGAGATTGGCATTCAACGAAGGGTCGGTAAGACTCCACCTCATTCAGAGCGTAGCCGAGTCTATGAGTCATCATGTCAGAGTTTTGCTACATACATAATTATGGGTAGGCTGGTACCCTGTTCCATATGATGTCAAATAATCTTAGAGGCTTTGTAGACAGAGGTTCATTTTGTATAGTATGTCAGAGGCCTTGACGGCCCATATGTATTAATATTTTAAGAAATGGTTCATCAATATAGTATTTTTCCACTTATAGTTATACATTATGAGTTGTGGCCATGTTGGCCCATGATAGTTGCAGAAGAAAAAATGAGTTATAGAGTGGTACGCTCGAGCCAGTACGACACCGGGTTCCAGCCACACCTCCCCAGGTTTGAGTCGTGACAAGAGTGGTATTAGAGCGGGTCGTGTCATAGGAAGTCTACAAAGCCGTGCCTAGTAGAGTCTCACTTAGCGATGTGTATTACCCTTCTTATGTTTACTGATCGTGCCATAGAGCCGAGTCGTAAGAAGTCAGTATAAAGCTTTCGCCAGATTCAGTATGCACCACAGGTACATGTATCACAGTAGAGCTTTAAGGCATATTGTAGAAGGGAGGTTCTGAAAGAAATAAAAGATACAATGCAGATTGAAAGGTAAGTAAATTAAAATTGAAGAAGATACGAGCTACTCAAGTACAAAAGGCTGTGGATAATCGAGACTTTAGATATAGTCTGGGTTTTAGTTTAATTTACAAAGGAGACCCTAGTAAAAAATTTGTAAATCTCTAAGAGTTAACATTCGAGGGCAAATGTTCTAAAGGGGGAAGAATGTTTCACCTCGTAAGTTTAACAACCTTGATACTTATATATATATATATATATATATATATATATATATATATAAAATATGATATTTTGAGTGCAATATTTTTGTAAAATAAAATTGGTTTGAAAAATATAATTTTATATAGTCATTAATACTACTACTTTCATATATGTTTTAAACTATACACATAATATGAGAAAAGTTTATGAGATTTTCTTTATTGTAAAGATATGAATTATTTTTTTCAAAAGAAAAGAAGGTTATCTCTCTTTTTTTTTTTTTTTTTTTTTTTACTATTTTAAGAACTAAGCGTTAACTCTTTATATGAGATTAGAAAAATTATAAGTTTAGAAAATATATGTATTTTGATATGGATATTTAATAAAATAGTAGTGTATGTATTTATTTTATATGGTACCACATGACCACGATAGTAATTTATATAAAGTGTATTATAAATAAGTATAATTTTAAGTATTTTGAGATACTTCTTAATTATGTGGGTAATTGGTTAATTATCGGGTAAGGGGACATTACCTAATTAATTAATAAGTTGGATAAAGATTAAAATCCCCCCACCCTGTAACGACCCAGCTGGTCGTTTTAGTATTTACGCCCTGATCCCCTATCAACTGCTTCCCCCGTATTTATTTCTTCTATTGTGATTTGTCGGGATGATTCGTTTTGAGTTTCAGAGTGTTTTGGGACACTTAGTCTCTGAATGAGAGCTTAAGCTTTAGAATTTGGACCGCAGTCGGAGCAGTCTGGAATTTCGTCGATTTCGTTAGCTCCGCTAGGTGATTCGGGCTTAGGGGCATGTCTGGATTATTTTTTGGAGGTTCGTAGCTTATTTAGGTTTGAAATGCCGAAAGTTGAATTTTTGAAGTTTTCGGACCGATAGTGAAATTTTGATATCGGGGTCAGAATTCGATTTTTGAAGTTGGGATAGGTCTGCAGTGTTGAATGTGACTTGTGTGTAAAGTTTGGGGGTCAATCGGACATGGTTTGGTTGGTTTCGGCATTGGTTGTAGAAATTTGGAAATTCATGTTCATTAGGTTTGGATTGGAGAGTGATTCAGGGTTTTAGCATTGTTTGATGTGATTTGAAGGCTCAACTAAGTTTGTATGTTATTTTAGGATTGGTTGGTATGTCTGGTTGAGGTCCCGGGGCCTCGAGTGAGTTTCTGATGCTTAACGGAATTGAATTTGGACTTAGGCAATTTGTGAATTATTCTGAACCTGTTGTTTTCGCACCTGCGAATTTTGGACCGCAGATGCAGCCCAAGGAATGGAGCACAAGTGCGGTGCCTGGGGACTTAATGAATTTTTGCAGCTGTGGAGGCCGAACCGCAGAAGCGAGACCGCAGGTGTGGTGGACCCCTCGCAGAAGCAAAAATCACTGGGCAAAAAAGAGTGAAATCGAGGGTTTGAGTTCATAACTTCAAAAATTGATTTAGAGCTCGGTAGAAGGCGATTTCTTGAGAGATTTTGAAGGAGAACTATTGGGTAACGAATTAACTCTAATTTGGTTCTAATACATTAACCTATTTTTGTTTTACACATCTAATCTAAGAATTTGAGTGAAAAAATGAGGATTTGGGGGAAAAGTTTCCCAACCGAGTTTTTGGGTTATGATCGGGTTTTAGTTGTCGGAATTGAGTAATTTTTGGACGAGTGATCTCGTGAGTGAATGGGTATTCTAAATTGGTAACTTTTACCCGATTCCGAAATGTAGGCCCGGGGAGGATTTTTTGGCGTCTTTCTAATTTCTCGCCCTAGCTTTAAATTCATTAGTTAAATTAGTTGCTTGTAGTTTTATTTACGTTATATAATTAATTTGATTAGATTTGGGCCATTCAAAGTTGGTTACTCGTGGCAAGAGCGTGTTATCAGATTGATTTTGAGCTGGTTCGAGGTAAGTGGCTTGCCTAACCTTGTGTGAGAAAAA
The DNA here is from genome assembly GCA_026770625.1 of Nicotiana glauca. Taxonomy (NCBI): domain Eukaryota; kingdom Viridiplantae; phylum Streptophyta; class Magnoliopsida; order Solanales; family Solanaceae; genus Nicotiana; species Nicotiana glauca. The sequence goes on from MU733271.1 coordinate 81,347, forward strand.
TTCCCTTAGGATTTTGGTACTGTTATATGAATGCCGTGTACGTGAGATGACGAGTGCATACACGTACTAATTATTGAAAAACCCTATTTTCATTAAGTAAATATATGCGTTTTTCCTTAAATTAAGCAATACTAGTATTTGAAGTCTCCTGTTTAGCTTAGGAAAGCATGCTTACGTGACTTAACTGTCTTAACTGCTTTAACTGCTCACTTGAATTATGTGTAGCATGTTTAGGGTAGAATTACCTGGTTTTTTTATACAAACTTGTATAGAAATGTAAATTTCCTTGTTGAGACCGTTGTGTATTTACTTTGGGACTACAGAACGGAATTTTGGGAGATTCCTTTGCATGTTTACTTCAGAACTATGGGACAGTATCCCGGGAGATCCCCCTGTACCAGATATTTATTATGGAACTACGGATCGGTATTCCGGGAGATACCCCCTGCACATTTACGATTTGAACTACAGGACAGCATCCCAGGAGATCCTCTGTACATTTACGTTTGGGACTACGAGACATTATCATAGGATATCCCCTATTGCTTTCTTTGTGTACTAAGCTATTTCTTTCTGTGATTTCATGTTTATTGACTGTTAGTAGTTTAATTATAATGTCACATTTCTTACTGTTTTTACCTTGTTATATATATGACCGGTAGGGCCCTGACCTTCCTCGTCACTACTCGACCTAGGTTAGGCTTGGCACTTACTGGGTACCGCTGTGGTGTACTCATGCCCTTTCATGCACATGTTTTTCGTGTGCAGATCCAGGTTCTTCTGCTCAGCCATACTATACGTGAGGCGAGGCGATTCAAAGACTTCGATGTATATCTGCCGAGTCCGCAGACCAAGGAGTCCCTCTCTATTCTCCCTTCAGTTATAGACTTCTTGTATTTTTCTTTCGTTTAGACTTCTTGAGTTAGAACATTATGTATTCTTTAGCTTGTGATTCATGAGATTTCGAGTTTTGAGAGTATTATTATTGGTCGATAGTGTTATTATTGTATATGCCGAACGGCATTTTAGACACTTTATTTATATTTACCTGTTAGTTGGCTAGTTTTGTACTTTTAAATTCCTTTTTTCACTAATTGTTAGGCTTGCCTAGTCGTAGTGTCACGACCCCAGTTCACCCCCCATGAACATGTCGTGATGGCACCTAGTTCCTACAACTAGGCAAACCTAACAATGCGAAAATAACAACCTAACTTGTGAAATGATTAAATAAAGCTAAACATATTAAAATAATAACTGCATATAAGGCCGCTCGGCCTATACAACTCAAAACAGAATGCGGAAGTCTACACCTCAATCCCAAAACCCGGAAACTCACGGGAACCACATGCTAACAGAAATATAGTACGCTGCTCTAACTCCAGAATATCCAACTGAGGGAAAAGGGATAAACTAAATACTAAAGCTAGAACAGAATAGAGACTCCTGGTCTGCGGACGCTACAGATATACCTCGAAATCTCCGTGTATCTCCTGGCCTCAAGGATAGTGTGCCTGAGTAGAGGTACCTGCATAATCTGCACATGAAAAACATGCGCAGGAAGGGCATGAGTACACTACATCGGTACTCAGTAAGTGCCAAGCCTAACCTCACTTGGGTAGTGATGAGGAAGGTCAAGGCCCTACTGAGGCAAAATATAATAATAATTAACAGTATGAAAAATCTAACAGAAATAATGAGTACAGCAATGAGATAAGACAGGTCAACGAGGCAATAACAACTACACAAGAACAAAGGAAACACAGGGTAAATACAACTCAATACCAACGATAACAATGAGGGTCTCCCAGGATACCGTCCTGTAGCCCTTTTCTCAACTGTCCAGTGCATCTCCCGGGATACTGTCCCGTAGTCCAACTCATGTGCCAATCCGAAGGATCTCCCGGGATACTGTCCCATAGTCCAACCATCAATGTGCAAGGGAATCTATCGGGAATCTAACCCGCAGTCCCAAAGTAAAAGTGCAGGGGGATCTATCGGGAATCTAACCCGTAGTCCCAAAGTAAATGTGCAGGGGGATCTATCGGGAATCGAACCCGCAGTCCCAAAGTAAACGAACAAGGGGGGAGCTACCGGAATCCCACATCCATAGTCCCAATATAAATGCGCAATCACAACTAGAAGGTACACGAAAACGAAGTACAAAAAAAAAAACAATAGGTAGTACTGGCCTAGCATGCTTCACGTAGTACAATCAAGGCAACTTAGGCAATTAGGCAAGTTAAATCAACTAAACATGCTTTTCCTAATCTAGCAAAGGTTATAATTGCAAGTAGAATAAAGCACATATGAAAGAAACTCAATCTCAATATCTTAAGTAAAAACCAATTTTTTCAACAATTGGCTCAAGTACGCGCTCGTCACCTTGCGTACAAGGCAATCAAAATAACAAATAACAAATCCTAAGGGGAAAGGTCCCCCACACAAGGTTAGACAAGCCACTTACCTTGAATCGGCTCCAAAATCAACTCGAAATCACACTTTTGCCACGAGTATCCGATTCCAAATGGCTCAAATCTATTCAATTCAACTACGTACTGTAAGTAACATCTCAAGCAATTGATTATTAAATTCAAAGATAAGACTCAAAATTAGGCAAAATGACCAAAATGCCCTTCAAGAGAACGTCTCAGAATTGAATAATTTTTACATTTTCAGAACCTTTGTACTCTCACGAGTCTAACCATATAAAAATCTCCCAAATTGGAGGTCAAACACCCACTCAAAACCCAATAGTTTAGCCTATGAAGTTTCACCCAAATTTCATTCAAAAATCCGAAATTAAGGAGGAAATTGTGATTAGATTAATGGGTTTTAAGCATAAGGGAGTAGAGAATCGTTACCCAGTAGTTGCCCTTGGAAAACCTTCGAAATTTCTCCCAAATCCGAGCTCCCAAACTTTTATTTTGAAGAAAATGGCAAACCCTTGGATTTTGAAATGTTTAATACTGCCCAGTTATTTGTTCAATGCGATCGCATGAACTGGGATGCGATCGCGTAGAGTAAAAATTTAAAGGCCCAGAAATTAGCCTATGCAAACGCAGAGAAGGGCCTGTGATTGCAGAAGAAAGAGAGGGCAGCCTTATGCGATCGCGAGAAATATAATGCGATCGCATAGAGGAAATTGGTCACTGAGCCATTGGTTCAATTTATTCAATGCGAACGCGGGGAATGGAATGCGAACGCGGAGAAGGAAAAGTCAGAACTATGCGATCGCGGTCAAGGTTATACGATCTCATAGAAGGATTAGGTCCCCCCTGGAATACACTACGCGATCACATGGATAGGGATGCAATCGCAATGAAGAAAAGTTCTGCAACAGCTGAATGGATTTTCTGCAACATTTTCAAACTCCACAATGCTCCGTTGAGCATCCGAAACACACCCGAGGCCCCCGGGACCTCAATCAAACCTATAGACATATCCCATATCATCATTCAAACTTGTACCAATCCTTAAACCACCTAAAATAATGCCGGAACTCGAATTAATCAATGATTTGAGCCTAAGAACTTCAAATTCCATCAAAACACGTTTTCGATCAAAAACCTAACCAAAACACGTCCGAATGACTTGAAATTTTTCACACACATCCCAAATGACATGACGGAGCTACTGCAACTTCCAGAATTCTAATACGACCCTCGAATCAAAAACTCACTATCGGACCGGAGACTTCAAAAATTCAAACTGTGACATTTCAAGCCTAAATTAGCTACAGACTTCCAAAATACATTCCGAACACGCTCCCAATCCCGAAACCAACTAACGGAGCTAACGGAACCATTGGATTTCCATTCCAAGGTTGTCTTCACACTGTTCCGACTAGGGACCACTTTTCAATACTTAAGCTCTCATTTAGGGACTCCCAAAACTCTCCGAAACCCAACGCCGAATGTCCCGGCAAACCAAAATAGCAGAAATGAACTTTGGGGAAGCAGTTAATAGGGGATCAGGGCGTTAATTCTTAAGACGACCGGCTGGGTCGTCACATCCTCCTACACTTAAACATTCGTTCGTTCTCGAACGAGCATAGAGAACATACCTGAAGTAGTGAAAAGATGATGGTACTGGCTGCGCATATCCCGCTCGGTCTCCCAAGTTGCCTCCTCAACCGGCTGGCCCCACCACTGAACCTTCACTGAAGCAATGTTCTTTGACCTGAACTTTCTAATCTGTCTATCAAATATAGCCACTGGCTCCTCAACATAGGATAGATCCTTGTCCTAGTGGACTGAACTAAAATCCAACACGTGCGATGGGTCACCCTGATACCTCCAGAGCATCGAAACATGAAATACCGGATGAATTTCGGCCAAACTGGGAGGTAAGGCAAACTCATAGGCAACCTCCCCAACTCGCCTCAAGATCTCAAAAGGGACAATAAACCTCGGACTCAACTTTCCTTTACCTCATGACGCCTTTCATAGGTGAAACCCGAAGCAGAACCCGCTCACCAACCATATATGAAACATCACAAACCTTCCTATCCACTTAACTCTTCTGTCTGGACTTGGCTGTACGGAGTCTATCCTGAATCATCTTAACCTTCTCCAACGCATCTTGAACCAACTCTGTGCCCAATAGTCTGGCCTCACCCGGCTCAAACCAACCCACCGGAGATCTACACCTCCTACCATATAAAGCCTCATACGGCACCATGTGAATACTAGATTAATAACTGTTGTTGTAAGCAAACTCCGCCAATGACAAGAAATGATCCCAAGACCCTCTAAACTCAATCACGCACGCACAGAGCATATCCTCAAGAATCTGAATAGTGCGCTCGGACTGTCCGTCCGTCTGGGGGTGAAATGCTGTGCTCAACTCCACCTGAGTGCCTAACTCCTGCTGAACGGCCCTCCAGAACCACGATGTAAACTGGGTGCCTCTGTCTGAAATAATAGAAACTGGAATACCATGCAGATGGACGATCTCCCGGATATAAATCTCCGCCAATCACTCTGATGAATAAGTGGTACACACATGAATAAAATGAGCGGACTTGGTCAGCCAATCCACAATTACCCAAATGGCATCAAACTTCTTCAAGGTCCATAGGAGTCCCGATACAAAGTCCACGGTAATGCGCTCCCATTTCCACTCCGGAATCTCTATCTGCTGAAGCAACCCACCCAGGTGCTGGTGCTCATATTTCACCTATTGACAGTTGAGGCATCTAGACACATAACCAACTGTACCTTTCTTCATCCGCCTCCACCAATAGTGCTGCCTCAAGTCCTGATACATCTTCGCGGCACCCGAATGGATGGAATACCGCGAACTATGGGCCTCTGCTAGAATCAACTCTCGAAAACCATCAACATTGGGCACACAAATCTGGCCCTGCATCCTCAATACCCCGTCATCTCCGATGGTCACATCTCTGGCATCTCCATGCTGAACTTTGTCCTGGAGGACAATCAAATGAGGGTCATCATACTGCCACTCCCGGATACGGTCAAATAAGGAACACCGGGAAACCACACAAGCTAGGACCCGACTGGGCTCCAAAAGATCCAATCTCACAAACTGACTGGCTAAGGCCTGAGCATCCATCGCCATAGGCCTCTCTAAAGCTAGTAGATATGCCAAACTCCCCAAACTCTCCGCCCGACAACTCAAGGCATCCGCCACCACATTGGCCTTGCCAGGGTGATACAGAATAGTAATGTCATAATCCTTCAGCAACTCTAACTACCTCCTCTGACGCATATTTAGATCATTTTGCTTGAGTAAGTGTTGCAAGCTCCGATGGTCAATATAGATCTCACAAGGCACACCGTATAAATAATGACACCAGATCTTCAAGGCATGAACAATGGCAGCTAACTCAAGGTTATGGACAGGGTAATTCTTTTCATATATCTTCAACTATCTGGATGTGTAGGCAATCACCCCACCATCCTACATCAACACCGCTCCAAGGCCAACTCTCGAGGCGTCACAATATACAATATAAGACCCCAAACCAGTAGGCAGCATCAAAATTGGGGCTGTAGTCAAAGCTATCTTGAGCTTCTGAAAGCTCGCCTCACACTCCTTTGTCCACTGAAATGGGGCACCCTTCTGGGTCAATCTAGTCATAGGGGCCGCAATCGATGAAAATCCCTCCACGAAACGACGGTAGTAGCCTGCCAAGCCAAGGAAACTGTGAATCTCTGTAGCTGAGGATAGCCTGGACCAACTCTGTATGGCCTCTACCTTCCTTGGATCCACCCGAATACCCTCACTCGAAATCACGTGCCCTAGAAATGCCACAGAACTCAGCCAAAACTCACATTTTGAGAACTTTGCATATAACTTCTTCTCCCTCAAGGTTTGAAGCACGGTCCTTAAGTGCTGCTCATGATCTTCCTGACTCTGGGAATACACCAGAATATCATCAATAAAAACAATAACGAATGAGTCAAGATATGGCCTGAATACACTGTGCATCAAATGCATGAAAGCTGCTGGGGCATTGGTCAGCCCAAATGACATAACAAGGAACTCGTAATGACCATACCGAGTCCTGAAGGCAGTCTTCGGGATATCTGGCTCCCGAATCTTCAACTGATGGTAACCTGAGCGCAAATCAATCTTGGAAAACACTTGTGCGCCCTGAAGCTGGTCAAACAGATCATCAATACGAGGTAAAGGATAACGGTTCTTCACTGTAACTTTGTTCAACTGGCGATAATCAATACACATACGCATAGAACCATCCTTCTTCTTTACAAACAAGACAGGAGCACCCCACGATGAAACACTGGGCCGAATAAAACCCTTACCAAGCAATTCCTGCAACTGATCCTTCAACTCCTTCAACTCAGGAGGAGCCATGCGATACGGAGGAATGGAAATAGGCTGAGTGCCCGACAACAGATCAATGCCAAAATCAATGTCTCTATTGGGCGGCATGCCTGGAAGATCAGCTGGAAACACATCGGGATAGTCTCGTACCACTGGAACTGAATCAACAGAAGGGGTATCAACAATGATATCTCTCACATAAGCTAAATACGCGGCACACCCCTTCTCAACCATACGCTGAGCTTTAAAAAAAGAGATAACTCTACTGGGAGTGCGATCTAAAGTACCACTCCACTCAATACGCGGAATACCTGGCATAGCCAGCGTCACAGTCTTGGCGTGACAATCAAGAATAGCAAAATGGGGCGACAACCAGTCCATGCCCAAAATAATATCAAAATCCACCATACCGAGTAACAATAAATCTGTTCTGGTCTCAAAACCATGAATAGTAACCAAACATGACCGATAAACGCGGTCCACAACAAGAGAATCTCCCACAAAAGTAGAAACATAAACGGGGGCCAAATGTAGGGCAAAGTAAGAAGACACATAAGAATAAGTAGAGCTTGGATCGAATAGAACCGATGCCTATCTATGATAAACCAGTATAATACCTATAATGACGGAGTCAGAGGTAACAACCTCAGTTCGAGCAGGAAAAGCATAATATTTGGCCCGACCCCTCTCTCGAGGGTGACCTCTATCTCCCCAACCTCCGCCCCTAGCCGACTGGGCAGGTGGGGTAGCAACTGGAGCTGTGATCATGGCCTGAGAACTCTGAGGAGCCCGCTGTGGCTGAGCAGTCTGTGAAGATGCACCCCTACCAAGTCTAGGGCAGTCCCTAACCATGTGGCATGTATCACCACACTCGAAACAAGCTCTGGGAGGGCGCGGTGGCTATGACTGACTAGAGCCAGGTCTGCTGGACTGACCCTTGGAAGTACCCCGTGCAGGAGGCGCGCTAGAAATTGGAGGTGCATAGTAAGGCTCCTGAGGTATAGGCGGAGCTGGAGCACTGCTAGCTGCTAGAAGAGCTGAATGGACATGGCGACCCGCATAACCTCTACCATAACGACCTGCTGATGGGGTGCGGGCACCAGAGTAGTGACCCGACTCTCGAGACCTCTTGGCCTCCCTCTCCCCTCGCTCCCTAGCAAGCATACCCTCAATTCTCCTAGCAATGCTTACTACCTGCTGATAAGGAATGTCCATCTCCAACTCTCGAGTCATGCTAGATATGATGGGTGGGATAAGACCCTCAATGAACCTACGAACTCTATCCTGAACTGTAGCAACCAAAGCCGGTGCATGCCTGGCCAACCTGGTATAACGGATAGCATACTCCGAAACGGTCATAGCACCCTGGCGCAAATGCTCAAACTCTACGCGCCATGCATCCCTGAGACTCTGGGGAAGAAACTCTCTCATAAATATATCCGAGAACTGGGTCCAAGTCAGCGAAGCGGCCTCGACAGGACTGTTTATCTCATAAGTGCACCACCAATCATAGGCGGCTCCTCGAAGCTAAAAAGCAGTGAAAGAAACCCCGCTGGACTCTATTATGCCCATAATACGAAGAATACGGTGACACTCCTCTAGAAATCCCAAGGCATTTTCTAATGCTAATCCACTGAACACTGGGGGATCATACTTCTTGAACCTCTCAAGTCTCCGCTGCTCGTCCTCCGAAGCAGTTGACCTATCCTCGGGCTGAACTGGTGTTGCAGGCGGTGCGGGAATAATCTCGGGAGCCTGCTCAACCTGCACTCACTGCTCAGGAGTGCGGATGGCGGGAGTCTGTGCTCTTCCCCCGGCCTGGGATGTGGCTGTAGAAAGGGGAAGCAACCCTGCCTGAGCGAAGGTAGTGTACATGCTCATGAACTGAGCCAAAGTCTCCTGGAGCACTGGAGTAGTAGTGCCAGTAGTAGGTGTGCCAGGTGCCTGGGCTCCGGCTGGATCTGCTGGTGGTACCTCGACGGTAGCTCGCGCAGGTGCTCTGGCTTTACCACGTACGCGTCCTCGACCTCTACCCCGGCCTCTGACGGCTGCAATAGGGGGCGCGGGTGCCTGATCATCTCGAGTAGCACGTGTCCTTACCATCTGTGAGAGAATAGAAGATAGAAGTTTAGAACTGATGTCAAAAATACCGCACGACAAGGAATTCAAATGAAATGAATATTTTTCCTAAACAGTTACATAGCCTCTCGTAGATAAGTACAGACGTCTTCGTACCGATCATTGAGACTCTAATAAACCGACCTGTGATCCGTGACTCCTATGAACTTAGAGCTCTGATACCAACTTGTCACGACCCCAGTTCACCCTCCATGAACATGTCGTGATGGCACCTAGTTCCTACAACTAGGTAAGCCTAACAATGTGGAAATAAAAACCTAACTTGCAAAATGATTAAATAAAGCTAAACATATTAAAATAATAACTGCATATAAGGCCGCTCGGCCTATACAAATCAAAACAGAATGCGGAAGTCTACAACTCAATCCCAAAACCCGGAAACTCACGGGAACCACAGGCTAAAGGAAACATAGTACGCTGCTCTAACTCCAGAATATCTAAACAACTGAGGGAAAAGGGATAAACTAAATACTAAAGCTGGAATAGAATAAAGACTCCTGGTCTGCGGACGCTGCAGATATACCTCGAAGTCTCCGTGTATCTCCTCGCCTCAAGGATAGTGCGCCTGAGTAGAGGTACCTGGATAATTTGCATATGAAAAACATGCGCAGGAAGGGCATGAGTACACCACAACGGTACTCAGTAAGTTCCAAGCCTAACCTCGGTTGGGTAGTGACGAGGAAGGTCAGGGCCCTACTGAGGCAAAGTATAATAATAATTAACAGTATGAAAAATCTGAAAGAAATAATGAGTACAACAGTGAGATAAGACAGGTCAACGAGGCAATAACAACTACACAAGAATAGAGGAAACACAGGGTAAATACAGCTCAATACCAACGATAACAATGAGGGTCTCCCAGGATACCGTCCTGTAGCCCTTTTCTCAACTGTCCAGTGGATCTCCCGGGATACCGTCCCGTAGTCCAACTCATGTGCCAATCTGAAGGATCTACCGGGATACCGTCCCGTAGTCCAACCATCAATGTGCAGGGGGATCTATTGGGAATCGAACCCGCAGTCCCAAAGTAAATGAATAAGGGGGGAGCTACCGGAATCCCACATTCGTAGTTCCAATATAAATGCACAATCATAACCAGAAGGTACACAGAAATGAAGTACAAAAGACAAGCAACAGGTAGTACTGGCCTAGCATGCTTCACATAGTACAGTCAAGGCAACTTAAGCAATTAGGCAAGTTAAATCAACTAAACATGCTTTTCCTAATCTAGCACATGTTATAATTGCAAGTAGAATAAAACAAATATGAAAGAAACTCAATCTCAATATCTTAAGTAAAAACCGGATTTTTCAACAATTGGCGCAAGTACGCGCTCGTCACCTCGCGTACAAGGCACTCAAAATAACAAATAACAAATCCTAAGGGGAAAGGTCCCCCACACAAGGTTAGAAAAGCCACTTACCTCGAATCGGCTCCAAAATCAACTCGAAATCACACTTTTGCCACGAGTATCCGACTCCAAATGGCTCAAATCTATTCAATTCAATTACGTATTGTAAGTAACATCTCAAGCAATTGATTCTACTATTAAATTCAAAGATAAGATGCGAAATTAGGCAAAATACCCAAAATGCCCTTCAGGCCAACATCTCGAAATCGAATAATTTTTATATTTTCAGAACCCTCGTACTCTCACGAGTCTGACCATATAAAATCCTCCCAAATCGGAGGTCAAACACCCACTCAAAACCCAATAGTTTAGCCTATGAAGTTTCACCCAATTTTTATTCAAAAATCCGAAATTAAGGAAGAAATTGTGATTAGATTAGTGGGTTTTAAGCATAAGGGAGTAGAGAATCGTTACGCAGTAGTTGCCTTTGGAAAACTTTCGGAATTGCTCCCAAATCTGAGCTCCCAAACTTGTATTTTGAAGAAAATGGCAAACCCTCGGAGTTTGAAATGTTTAATACCGCCCAGTGATTTGTTCAATGCGATCGCATGAACTGGGATGCGATTGCGTAGAGTAAAAATTTAAAGGCCCAGAATTAGCCTATGCAAACGTAGAGAAGGGCCTGCAATTGCAGAAGAAAGATAGGGCAGCCTTATGCGATCGCGATAAATACAATGCGATCACATAGAGGAAATTGGTCACTGAGCCATCGGTTCAGTTTATTCAATGCGAACACGGGGAATGGAATGCGAACGCGGAGAAGGAAAAGTCAGAACTATGCGATCGCGGTCAAGGTTATACGATCTCATAGAAGGATTAGGTCCCCCCTGGAATACACTACGCGATCGCATGGATAGGGATGCGATCGCAATGAAGAAAAGTTATGCAACGGCTGAATGGATTTTCTGCAACATTTTCAAACTCCAAAATGCTCCGTTGAGCATCCGAAACACACCCGAGGCCCCCGGGACCTCAACCAAACCTACGGACATACCTCATATCATCATTCAAACTTGTACCAATCCTTAAACCCCCTAAAATAATGCCGGAACTCTAATTAATCATTGATTTGAGCCTAAGAACTTCAAATTCCATCAAAACACGTTTTCGATCAAAAACCCAACCAAAACACGTCCGAATGACCTAAAATTTCGCACACACATCCCAAATGACATGACGGAGCTACTGCAACTTCCGAAATTCCAATCCGACCCTCAAATCAAAAACTCACTATCAGACCGGAGACTTCAAAAATTCAAACTTCGACATTTCAAGCCTAAATGAGCTACAGACTTCCAAAATACATTCCGAACATGCTCCCAACCCCGAAACCACCTAAAGGAGCTAACGGAACCATCGGATTTCCATTCCGAGGTCGTCTTTACACTGTTCTAACTACAAACTACTTTTCAACACTTAAGCTCTCATTTAGGGACTAAGTGTCCCAAAACTCTCTGAAACCCAACACCGAACATCCCAGCAAAACAAAATAGCAGAAATGAACTTATGGGAAGCAGTTAATAAGGGATCGGGGCATTAATTCTTAAAACGACCGGCCGGGTCGTCATACGTAGAGACTAGGTGCCGTCACGATAATTCATGGAGGGAGAACTTGGATCGCGACAAGTTGGTATCATAGCTCTAGGTTCATAGGAGTCATGAATCACAAGCCGGTTTATTAGAGTCTCGCGGATCATAACGGAGATGCCTGTACTTATTTTCGAGAGGCTATGTAACTGTTAGGAAAATTCCACTTCGTTTGATTCCTTGCTGCGTGAGATTATTGATATCAAAATTCTAAACCTCTGTCTTCTTTTCTCTCACAGATGGTGAGGACACATGCTACCGGAGATGAACATGCACCCACACCCCCTACTAAAGCCGCCAGAGGTCGGGGAAGGGGTAGAGGCCGAGGACGCGCTTGTGGTGCAACCAGAGCACCCATGCGAGCTGTTACAGAGAGCCACCGGCAACTCCAGCCGGAGCCCATGTGCCTGATATGCCCACCGCTACTACTACTCCAGCTCTCCAGGAGACCCTTGTACAGTTCATGAGCATATACACCACTCTAGCTCAGGCAGGGTTGATTCCCCTTGCTGCATCCACATACGATATGGATAATAGTCTCAAAGAGAAGTATAATAAGTACGAATTTATGGTGGCACTTCAGAGATTTAGGTTGATTTTTGTATGTCTTTAATTAATGTTGACTTATTGTTATGTCTCAATTCCGCCTTACATACTCAGTACATTATTCGTATTGATGTCCTTTTGTTGGGGATGCTGCATTCATGCCTGCAGGTATATATAATCAGATTGAAAAGATCTCATAGTAGACAAGATTGGCATTCAACGATGGATCGGTAAGGCTCAACTTCATTCGGAGTGCAGTCGAGTCTATGAGTCATCCTGTCAGAGTTTTGCTACATACAGACTTATAGGTAGGTTGGTACCCTATCCCATGTGATGTCTGTTTAACCAAAAAATGGATTTTTAGCCAAAGCTAGAAATTAGAAGAATCGGGTTACTAATAATCAAAAAAGTATGTAAAGAAAGAGATTTAAAAATGATATTATCAGAAAGCAAGTAAATTAGAGTATATTCCAATAGTCACTTGTCTCTCAATCGATTACATATCTCTCCTTTTATAGGTCCCTTTGGGAATGTACTTTATGCCTAAGTCATAATGAGACTATTATGAGTAATTAATGACATTAAATGCCACGTTACATGATCATTACGTTGAATGTATATATTACTTAACAAATTCAGCATTTAATACTCTTTAATGCCGTATTTGCACCCTTTTCTTTAGCCAGGTTCATTCTTTCCATTTCTCGGATGTAAATAAGCTTAAACAGGGACGGGCACCGATACTCTCGTCCCGTGCCTCTTCTTTTTTCCTTACTCGTACCTGTTTTGTAATTCTCGAACCGTAGCTAAGTATATCTTATTGACCATTCCACGTGTCCTGATACGTCGTCATATATATATGAATACAATTTTCCCCAATACAGATAGTCCCTCCACTTTCCATTTATTCATCAGTTTGAATATTTGGGAAGTGGAATTCACTAAGGAGAATTTTTGTCACCATTAATGCTCTGACAGAGTTGACACTTCAATTGTCACTTCCTTTTAATGCTCTAGACACGTGTCGTTCTTTCATTGGTTGCACAATTTCGCAGCACTTTCTTAGGCTTTCTTTTCGGCTTCACTCTTCACGAAGTGTTAGTTATCATTATTTTGGTTCTTCCATTACCGCACTTTTTCTTTTTGCCGGTTACCCATTAGTATAAATATAACTTCTTTTCTTGTCTTGTTTTACATAAAGCGTATCATACACTCTAATCCTTCGAGATTCCTTGCTATTTTCTGATTCACTTCAACCTTCTTTTCCATGGCTTCACCAAATCCTAACCCTAAGAGAACCCCCATTCTGGATAGCTTCCCTAATGCTCCGATTAGACATAGAAGAGGGGGTAGACTCCGTAGCCTTGGATTTGCTCGTGGTGGTAGTATGTCAACTCCTTCTTCTAGCTCTGGTCCCTCTTCTGGTACTAGAGGTTCACATTCTCAGAGGAGTTCCTCCCGGAACAAAGAATCTTCTGAGCCACTTCGTGAGCCTCTGGTTGAGGAAATAATCCCCTCTGAAATTTCCTTTCATCATGATAGAGAGTCTCTTAGGATCCAAGTTGGTTCTTTAGACCGTGCTGATCCTTTCCCTACTCATTTCACAGATATTTTAGCTCCCACAGTTTGTAAGAATTGCCATTGGAGTGACGATTTCCCAATCATCATTCCTAACTCAAATCAGAGGATCATATCTCACTTAATATGATTCTCTTTTGTTTACACATACCCCTTTAGTCTAGGGTTTAAACCGGCCATTGACCCAGTAATTCTAGACTTTTGTCATTTTTTTGACGTGTGTTTGGGTCAAATTGGTCCGATTATTTGCAGGGCTGTCTCCTGCTTGAGGCACCTTGCTAACATGACGGATGTTGAATTCACTTTTCCCCACCTAATTTACCTTTACTCCCCTAGGCTTTTTCGAAACGGCATATTTGGCTTAGTAGTTAGGAGCAAGAGGGTTTTAGTGAGTCCCGAGGATGATAAAGACCGTGGCCGGTATGCCCGGTTTGTTGCTGCTCCCACTGCTGGTTTAGTGGGAGAAAATAACGTTCGCTTCCCTGAGAAGTGAAACTTTGCACGTAAGTGTTAAATCCTTCTCGTGCCTTTTTATTTCTAGGCTTGCTTATTTTTCTTAATTTTGCTTCTTTTTCTTTTCAGCAACTATGGGCGTTGTGGAGTCTGTGCCCAACTTCCGTGGTTGGGTAGAAAAGTTGCTGAAGACTGCCCCAATGGAGGGTAGATCATGGAAAACCCTTTCCAACCGTTATGGTTGGAAAGTAAAGACTCATGGTAAGGACTTCTATTTCTACCTTGTCTATATTTAAATATTTTTTATTGTTCTAACTTTCATCCTTCTTTTTATTAGGATTTGCCATTCGAGGAGTTACTCCAGAGGCCATCTTGGCATCCTGTGGCTCCTTAAGTACTCGCACCTCTTCAGCCCAAGATATATTCGTGGACTCTGTAAAGAGAAAATCTATTGAAGAAGATGATTCAGAGGAAGAAGACGAGGATTCTTTGACGTCAAGACCACGAGCCAGGAGACATATCATCTCTGAAGACGAGGCTGATGTCTCCCCTCACTATCTCTTTCCGAGCCTGTTATTACTCTGGTGATCATCCCTGATGATGATGTTTCTCCTCCCGATACTCATGAGTCAATAAATCAACTCTTTATTAGTGGTTTCGTAGTGGGACTTTAGGACCTGTTCTAAATGAACCTCCTTTGTCTTATTTTACCTCTTCCGTACCTGTGATTGCTTCTTTACCTTCAACAACTACTACTTCTATCCCTTCCTCCATTATTTTTACTCCTTCCACCACTCCTCCTTTAGTAATTCCTCCCCCCATTGTCCACCGTACGGGGGTGGGCTCTTTGAGTAGGGGTTCCGCTATGAAGAGCGTAACCATTAAGGTTCCTGCCAACAACAGTCTTTTAAGAAAGTCTGGGCAAGCCGATACTTGGCTCGAATCTTTGATTGGCCCGAACCTTTGATTGGCCCTATTGAGAAGGCTAAACTTGAAAGCCATAGTAATCTGACCCTCATGAACGATATAGTACATGCCACTCTAAAGGTATTTTCTTGGCCTTTATTTTATTAAAACTTTTGGTTTTGAAATCCTGACCTTACCTCCTTTTTGTTTATGTAGGCGAACCTCATTGGTACTGAACTAATGATCCGAGTCTCCCTTTTGGAGAAGTTGGCTCATGACTTGGAAAAGACTTCCTATGATGTAGAAGAGGTTGCCCGTGGTTCTTAATTGGAGGCAAACAACTGGAAGTGCCAGTTTGAAAGTGCACAAATCGACATGGAGAATTTGGAGGAGAGGAAAAATACCTTAGAGCAGCAAGTTCAAACATTAACCTCCGAGCTGGCGATGATTAAAGTTACCTCAAGCCAAACTGAGAAGGAAAAAGAGTTCCTTGAATCTTCTTTTTTGGAATAGCTGTCCAAGGCCAACGAGGAAAATAGGTCTTTAAAGAATTTTCTAGTTCAGAAGGAGATGCATGCTGGGGAGCTAGCACAAAACCTTTCATGGGGCACAGGAAGAACTACGAGTTTCTGTAGACAAGGTACATGCCCTAGAGAGTTCTCATACCACCCTTCAATCATCTTATAATTCTGTCTTAGCTAAAAACGAAGAACTTAAGAATGAAGTTGCTGCTTAGGAGAGAGATTATGAACTTCTTGACGAGTCAACCAATGTTGAGGTAAGTTGGACCTTCTTAAAGTCTCGTCGTGACACCTTGGTGGAAATGGTCCAAGAAAATTTCAGCTTGGAATCAGAATTAGCCAAGGTGAATGAGGCCATTGAACGATCATAACAACCACAAGATTTTTCATCTCCCGAGGTTGAAGTCCCTGTGACTGCAACTTCTTTGGCTGAGACTCCCGCAGTTGAAGTCCCCGTGACTGTTGAAATTGCCACGAGTGTCACACCTTCCTCAGGTCCATCCGTGCCTCTTGCTGCCAGTCAAGCTGAGACTTTACCTGTTGATACTCCTACTACTATAATTGAAGATCAACCTTCAACTATTGATGATGATGTTCCAGTTGAGCTTGTTGATGATCCTTCTTCAGTTCCTTCTTCTTAATGAAAAAAATTTACATTTGTTTTAAATTCCTTTTTTGCAGGTACCTATCTGGAAAACTATGTTTAAGGTTTTTGGATTCTTGTGATAGTTTTTTTTTGTAATCAAACACTTGGTTATCAGTTAAGGTTTGATTTTAGAAATACAAGTCCCCAAGTCTTGTTATGGGGCATTTTTGTATGAACAATTTGATGATTAAGTTTATACTTAGTCTTTATTTTTAAAATATTAAGAAGTTATCATTAAACTTCCCTCTGTTCTATTCGTGCCTTTTATTTTCAAGGACTTAAAGAATAGTCTACATTTTTGTTCTTTAAAATTGCTTCTATTAACCTCATGACTAAATATCACGAGTTTTATAAAAGAGGGCCCTTTTATGTTTTGATACTCGATGAAGAAGACGTATTAACTTCATAATGGTGCTTATTATACGATAAAAGAAATAGGAACACACATGTTTCTTTGCAATAACTTGGACAAGTTTTTATTTCTGAACCTTGGCAAGTTTTGAGTAATACTTTACATGTATTTGAATTACATCTATAACTTTCTCGTAACTGTTTTTCTTGTAACAGATTTATACAAAATAAGAACAATAGATACAAGGTTTTTCCTTATAACCCGTTTTAGTACATAGTCTTTACCCTAACTGTTTTGAGGTACCTTGGGTCCCCTTAACTTCAAAACATTAGGAAGGGTTTGAGAGGTGACTCCATTGTTCTCATGGGAAAGAATACTATGATGAATGCCATGACTCCTTAACTTCCACTCCGTACTTGACTCTTCTTAGGCTTGATTTTTACTCAATCTTCTTGCCTTTTATATACAC